>PVJA010020755.1:24261-36653 GCA_004027025.1 Myocastor coypus | reverse complement strand
AAAAAAAAAAAAAAATGCTTAAGTACAATGCATGAAGCACAGAGCTAGATTGGTGAGACGAGCTTTAGGAGGCTTAGATTCAATAGCCTCCAACATCACAAGCTTCACTCGTGGCCCACTGCAATTGCAGAACATTTGACTGTATATGTACCTGCTTCCTCTTAGTCCAAAGAGAAGTATATTCTTTTCCTTTTTTTTTCTAAGCAACATCAATAGGGAGGTGGGTCATGCCCACACTATACTCTGTAGAACGATTGTGAGGACATTATGCAATATGTCAACTTCCAAAGAAAAGAAAGGGGGAAAAAAAAAAGATAATAATGTTGATTTAGAAGGGTTAATGTTTAATTGTTTGGTCAATCTTATATACCTATATGTATTAATCTAAACTGATCTGATGATGAAAATATGTAATATAACCCGTGTTAAATTTAAACAATTTTTAAAAAAGTGAAAAAAAAAATAGAGATAAAGAACTGGTCAGAAGACAGGCAGCCAATAGGCTTGCAGGCTGTAAGTGAGACTTTCAGTTTCAAAACGGAGTCAAAGACATTTTTTTCAAGGAGCTGAAGACAGTGGCCCAGGGAGAAGTAATGACAACTAATTTCTTAAACTGAACCTATTTTTAATCTATATCTTGGTAAGGCTGTGCTCCGAGGAGGACTGGCTGCAACACAATACCATGTGTGTACTTCCTGGCACTGAGGAGAGGGAACACTGAGGAGAGGGAACACTCAGTCTCTTTGAGGACTTCCACACACAAAATTCAAGTTGCTAGTGATACCGTGGAATTGCTGTTAATAAAGAGGCCACAGGAGGGCCAGCTCATAAATGGAACCTTGGCCTAACTCTAGCTAAGTGCTCTGGGTCCAAAAATTCACCCACTGTTCTCTTCTCTAGTCGCACAACATAAAATTGAAACAAATTATACTTGCTAGGTGCCATAACTTCCACACTGGTCTTGTGGCTTATGATATTGGAAAAAATGGAACCTTCTGAAAATGCATGTTATGTGCTAAACAACCCAGGCCAACAGATCTGCTAGCTGAGGGTTAATCAATGAACAAAGGAGTGAGATAGTTATTACCAGCTGGGATCCAGATCCACAGCCCCAGAAATCTGAGTCTGCTTATCATATCTTTTCCCAGTCTTGGCTGATTTGTTCATCCATTTAGTAAGGCTAGGATATACCAAGAGATGCCCAAATATCACCCGGGTGCCAAGCATTCTCCCCCTCACATGCACTAGGTAACAACAGCCTTCCCTGCTCTTAATCATCAATTACTCCTGCTGGTGACTCCTTTCCCAACGGCTTTTGGCACATGAAATCCAGTATGACAGGGCATAGCTTTAGCTTCAAGTTTAATGGGACACTTGCTTCTCTTTTGCATTGTGATAGCCCAGCCGTGGATAGATTATACCACTAGCCTTTCTCTTGAAAATTTCCTGAAGACACCCAAAAGAAATCTACAGAAGCTTCTATATATCTACATAGGATTCCAAAACCAGCACAAGAGGAGAGCATATCATGAACTGCCTCTGAGACAGGCACTGCCCTTGCGGTAGGAGGGACTCAACTCAGTCCCTTACAGAAACTGCCCTTGGACCAAGGGGCCACATACTGTCTGGGTACTGGGAAGCACAAAGTTCTGGAGATGCACTCCAAGGCAGGATAACTCGATGGGCCACCCAGCTCTCTGGCCCCTCTTGGGATTGGCCACACTACATTAAATAATTCTTTTGTAAGTGATGACACTGAAAGCACCCTCCAATATACTTCTTAAATGCAAATTTCTGCCTCAGACTCTTTTAGAGGAATCTGACCCAAATCAGCTAACTCACCTTGAAAAAGCTAAGCTTACCTATGTTGTTAGTCTTTAAGTTTCAACTAAAAGAATATGTGGTACTGCTCCATATGGTAGATCTTCTCACGTAGCATTAAATTTGACTTTTTTTTGGTGGCATCAAGGATTGAACTCAGGACCCTGCACTTGCCAGGCAGGTACTTATTCTACTGAGCTATATCTGCCCCAGGCATGATTAGACTATTTTTTGAGGGTTTGAGTTTACAATACTTCTTTTTTTTTTTTTTTTTCAGTACCAGGGATCGAACCAGAACCTCAAGTTTGCCAAGCAGGTGCTTATCCCACTGAGCTATTTCCCTACCTCTAGTGTACAACCCTTGAGGTAGCTTTGAAAGTAGATTTAACAACCAAGACACAATATACATTGGAACAACTGACTTTCCAACTGAATAGTATCCTACAGTAGATAAACATTCTTTTCTGTTGCCTCACTGTTCCTAAGAGTAACCCTGCCATGGAAGCTAGGATCCTCCTGCCTCAGCCCCCCAAAAAACATGCCTGGCCTGTGTGTGGAAGTTACTTTCAACATAAAGAAGAAGAGACTCAGGAAGAGCATGCCCGAAGACGCCATGGTTCTTTTATATTAAATCTGAGCGCATGCTTCTAACCAGCACGCAAATGGAAAGCAGCTTGGACTGAAATGCTAGCAAGTGAACACTACGCACTGTGTCACACAGGGCCTATCCAGCTTATGGCTAGATATCATATTACATGGAAGCGCTCCCTGACACTGCTCCACTACATACATCGTACAATGTCCTTAACAGAGCCTTCTGGGACGTACCTGGGAAATGAGGTATGACTTCACCATCTAACTTGTAGGCAACACCAACTTTGATTTCTGTAAACATGTCCAAAATGTCCAACTTGGTAAGGGCCAACCTAATTTTGGAAAAAAAAGCAAAGTTATAAACATATTAAAAGTCATAATATCTAAGGTGTAGGAATAAAGGAAAATTCGTGCAAAGCTCTCAGTTCCAAAGCAATTCTAAAAACTGGTTAGGATTATGTTTTAAAGCGTGCCACACATAAAACACTAGGGAACGATATATTGATACATATTATGCATAATACGCCATAATAGACCTTCACTGGTCCCGGTGGCCTTGTACACTGATTCAGCTTTGTTGACTGGCCAACAACACACACTTGCGGCAGGGCTGCCTGAGTTAGGGTGCACTCTGTGGCCACAGGACACAGCAGAATGTGCTGGCCCCTGTGGACGAGCACAAGCCATAAGCACATTTACACGCATGCCATCAGCCCTCAGTTCTTACTCTTGTTACCATCACCTCCACCCCTTGGGTCAGAAACTGCCAAAGAGGGAGGAAACCACGGCAAGGGCTCTCCAGGAGACATGAAAATTTCCTGATCAACTGACTGGATAACAGGTTTTTAGGGGAAAACCTGTGGGAATTAGATAAAACACTAGGTTTGGGATACTTGTTCAGACTGTTATCTCTAGCCTTTATTCTGTTATTTTCTAGGAGCACACACTAACTGATATGGATATAGACACTGTTCTTGTCATTCTCTTTCTGAGACAGGGTCTCAGCTCTGTAGTTCAGGCAGCCCCTGAGCTCACATTGTAGCCCAGGCTGGCCTTAAACTCTCAACGATCCTCCTGACTCAGCCTTGCCTCCTGAGTGCTAGAATTACAGGCAGGCATCATTGCCTAGCCTAACCACACTTATGCATACACTGATGACCTTTAAGGAGCATTATCAGTGAGCCAGAGTATGCTATACATTCTCACAATACTTTTTGTCTAATCTTCCAATACCACTGTGACATACACAATAATAATATCACTGATTTTACAGATGACACAACCGAGGTGTTACCAGTCACAAGAGCATACACAATGGATCTGAGAACTGAGTCTAGGGTGTCAGACCTTAGAGCTATGCACTCCAGCACTGTGAGGTGCTGCCTCCTTCTCCATGTTCACACTGACTTATTCTGCTAGTTACAGCTCTCTCTGTCCAGCCTGCTGCCTGCAAAGTTGGCTTGCCACTTTCTTACGTGTAAGAGAACATCGTAATTCATTTCCACCACCTCTGGATGTGAAGGCCCCTCTTTTGTAGCCCCCTCCCCCATCTTGTACTTCTACCTAGAACTACTATTTCAATTTGAAGACTGACAAAATTGTATTTTTCTATTACAACGAAGTTATTCTACCTCAAATCCGCATTCCACAAAATTAAATCAGAGGTCATGAATTGTCCTAATTCCCTGAAATAAATGTTTCTACAGAATACTCACGCAGTAAACCCATTGATCATATGAGCGTATCTGAGCGACACGAGGTCCAGCCAGCCACACCTCCTTTTCCTCCCAGTAGTTACGCCATATTCTCGACCCCTTGTTTGTAATAATTCTCCAATTTCCTGGAGAACAAAAAAAAAAAAAATAGATCCCATGAATTACAATAGCAATGATGGAAAGTTAATGGAAGGGCATTATTTGGAAGAGATCCACTTTTGGCTTCATTATTTTACCTGCATTATTTTTTATTTTTTATTTTTTTATTTTTTATTTATTTATTTTTGCAGAACCAGGGATTGAACTCAGGACCCTGCGCTTGCCAGGCAAGCATTTATTCTACTGAGCTATCTCACTGGCCCAGCATTCTTTACAATCTTATTATAGGCAACTTCCTAACATGTAAGCTGACATGTTAGGAAAAACAACTAAGTACTATCTATTAAAAGCAAGCTATAATACACATTTGTCAATGTAGACAAATCCAGCCAAATGTTCCAAGAACAACTTAGGTCTGATGTATTCTCTGAATACAATAAGGCCAGACATGTAATGATTCTTGCAAAGAAGAGTAGCAGGTAAGAATTCAGTAAGGGGAAGAAATGCCCATTTTCTTTCTGCATTTTTGGAATTGATTTACTGAGAATGAGCTTACATTGTCTTGCTCTGTGGGAAAGGCGCCGATGCCAACCCTAGTGGTGTACACCTTCACGACTCCGTACACTTCACCAACGTTCTGTGGGGGCATGCCCAGACCTGTGCAGACACCTCCAACGGTACAGTTTGAGGAGGTTACAAAAGGGTAAGTCCCTGAAAACAGAGCAGACTGGTAAGATATGCTCAGGTCCACACGTACTTTAAAACAAACTACTATTACAACTACATGTAAGTATTTTCTAGTTATCTGACAAACCCCACTTACAACTGGCACTGCACTCTTTCAGCATCAATGTTTTATTCTTGATCCTCTTTGTCTCTAGTGAAATTAATACATGTGTGTAAAAGGATACCTACCACATATTTTGAGGTTTTATTTTGTTTTGTTTTGTTTGGTATCAGGGGCTGAACTCAGGACCTTGTGCTTGCCAGGCAGGCACTTATGCCCCTGAGCTAAATCCCCAGAGCTGAGTTTCTTATTGGTTTAAAACAAATGACTCCATGATGTGCGAATTTAAGGCAGAGCAGCAGGAACATGGACAGACTGCAACACACCAAGAATTTGCTTTATGAGGCTCAGTATTTCCCTAGCTTTGGATCTCTATGCAAAAAATAACCACCATATTACAAGTTGTTAAGAGTGGTGTTTTCATTCTCCCTTTTTTTTTTTTTTTTAAGAATTTTTTATTTTATTTATTATTTTTATTCTTGTTTCAGAACCTTTGTTTATTCACTCATTTTTATGGCCGGCTCAGCCCGCCCCGAGGGCAGGGCTGGCACAGTATGTGGTGCCAGGGATCGAACCGCGGTCCCTGAAGCCGCCTAAGCTTTCCCAAGCAGGCGCCTTAGACCACTGAGCCATCCTGCCGGGCCCTTCGTTCTCCCTTTTATACCCAAGTATCCACTCTGCTAATTACAGACACTGGCATCTTTCCAGACTATGTAGGTATCTTATGGTATCAGAACACTGTCCAGGGGCCCAGCGGGATGGCTCCGTGGTCTAAACGGACAAAGGTTCTGAAACAAGAATAAAAATAATAAATAAAATAAAAAATTATTTAAAAAAAAAACAAGAAAAAATTATTAAAAAAAAAGAACACTGTCTATATAGACTATGTAAAAACACACTCTAATTAACTAGACCCAAGCTCAGTGACATGGCAACTAGTAGATATCAAGCATGAGAAATTCTGTTTAGAGGCAACCAAGAAGTTAAGCTATAATGTTCTGAAGGTTGAGCAAACACCCTGAATCAACCCAGAAAGTCTCATCCATCCCCAGCTATAAAGAGGTTTGCATAGATCTTACAATCTATGTTTAGCAATACTGCATGCATTTTTTAAAGGCTAAATTAAAGATGAAGGTTCACCTGCAGAATTTATTGTATCATCTATGGCTCCAGGCAACTGAAGTGATTAAATCATTAATGAAATAATAAAACCTTTAATTTATAGGACCCCTTGTCGTCCCCTGAATTCAAAATAATGATTTTTTAATATGTACAAACTTAACATACTAGTTTCTATCATAGTCCTAAAAAAACAAAACAAAAACAAAAAAACATTAGCATGGCAAACTTCTATCACTCTTGAATATACAAGCTAAAAAAAAACTCTTTCAAACATTAATTATGTATATTTTAAGTACGCTGGGCCCAGTCTATCTCTCTACAAACCATATTTCACTTACCAAAATCAATATCTAATAATGCTGCATTTGCTCCTTCTACCAAGATTTTCTTTGGTGGTCCATGGAGGGCCTCATATAGGAAATAAACTCCATCCTTTACCATTGGTTTAATCCTTTCCATATAACCCTGCACACAAAGACAAAAGCCAAATGCTACGTGCAGTAACACACTGATAATACAACCAATACAAGTCAAGGACCTCATGACAGTAAACACTGACAAGAAGAGGGTTGCTCACTATTTATTTTACTGTCACAACATTCAGATTAGCTTTGGGCTCTCCTGCCATTTCTCTGGAGCCAGAAAAGACACCGGGTCAAGAACATTAAGAGATCTAGGTGCTAGGGGTGCAGCTCAGTGGTACAGCAAGGACCTAGCACGCTCATGGTGCTGGGTTCCACTTGCAGCCTGGGGTGTGTGTGTGTGTGTGTGTGTGTGTGTGTGTGTGTGTACATGATGAAACTGTAAAGTTCTATATCAACCTCATGGCAAATAATGGTACCAGTCTTTTAAATAGCAAAGTACTCCTACTTTGTACACAAAATGCAAAAAATTAATTGACTATATTAACAATTAAAATTCTTTTAAAATGTACAAGGCATAATACATGTAACCTAGAATTTTGAAATTCTATCAGAGTGCTTACCAAAATTTAGTAAGGGCCAAAAGTTATACTGTTGGGCATACAAAAACCTGTGATTGATATTATTCTTTTACTTTGTAGTCCACCATTGTAAAATATCTCAATAGTATTACTAGTTGATAACACCAAATATTGTTTGCAAATATTTAACACCAAATACGTGTAGCACCATAAGTTTTTCAAAATGTACTTGATTACTTTATTTTTTTTAAGAATTTTTATTTTATTTATTTTATTTTTTTCTTGTTTCAGAACCTTTAGTTGTTTATTCACTCATTGTTATGGCCCACTCAGCCTGCCTCGAGGGCAGGGCTGGCACAGCATGTGATGCCGGGATTAGACCACTGAGCCATCCCGCCAGGCCCTGTATTTGATTATTTTAGACTTTAAGTTAAAGCATACTGTAAAGAAGAACGAGCCTGAGACAGTGGTGATGAAGGTTTTGCAGCTGTCAACAGCGACAGCCTGCTGCTGCCCATGGGCCATAGGCTCACCCCCAGTGCCCTAAGGCCTGCAGCGTAACTTCAGGAGTAGGGAGTGCACAAAACATTCACACTATGGCTGTCAGGCCCAAGTGGGCTGGCTAGCTTTACAAATCATTGCAGTACACTCATCCCCTTGCTGACCTACACACCCCACTTGTTATGAGTGGTTCTTGTATAATGCAAATGTTCGCACTGCTCACAATTATCCAATAGCCTTTCATTATGTCTAGGATAAAAGCTGAATTCCCTAGCACTGAATATAAAACCTATAATCTGACCCTGACTTTAATGTTACCTTCACTTACTACTCCTCATCCCCACCCAATATTTTATCTAAAACATTGACTGTACAAAGTCACTCACACATGCTAAGTCCAGGAAAAATTGGTGCATTTCTTACCCAAACCTGGAATGAATGAAGACCTAGATACTAACTTGGCAAACAAGAATATTCAGGAGGTCAGAAAATATTACCTTGAGTTTTTGTAATTCACCTTCAATGTCTATTTCCAAGGTAGGGTATATAGATTTGTATTGATTAGCTAGAACTTTGAACCTAAAAAATGCAGACAAATAAAGACATTAGTACTCTTTTAAAATATTCAAATATCATTAGACATTTTAGTTAATTTCTTCAGACTATAAGTGGCTTCAATGACAAACTAATTCTAAAGCTGAAGTTACTTTTTGAGAAAAAAAGATATAATAAAGGAGATCAGCCATCTGAGTGTTAAATACTGAAAATATTTTTCCAGGTTTGAGACTAGTGATATAATTAAGGTAAGTACTGTAAGGAGAAAGGACAGAATGATGGAAATCTATAAACACAGAAGACTTAAGCCTAAATTTACTGCATTATATAATGCAAAACACAAAAAGAAATGGTCTCCATGATACTTGGAAAACAAAATGGTAGACATTAGTCATGTGTCTCTAAGATACTTCAGTGGAAGTATCTTGTCATTCCAAACAAACTAGCTGTTGGTAAAAAAGAGAGCAGATCATTATAGCCCCGATGTCACTTGTTAAACACAACCAGTTTCCCATAAGTCACTGTACAGCTTTTGACAATTACAGTTGGACATGGAGCTGTACACCTATAATCCCAGCTACTAGGGAAGCTGAAGCAGGAGGATCACAAGTCTGAGGCTAGCCTGGCCAACTTGTTGAGGTTTTGAATTAAAATAAAAAGTAAAAAGGAACAGGGATGTAATGCTCAGTAGTAGTGTCCCTGGGGTCAACCTCTAGGGCCAAAGGAAAATAAAAGACTCTGGAACACAGTGACTATACCAAAATACTGCCACACCTGCTAGAACTACTCTGTTTGTCAGCAAACCATCCCATACTCCAATTCCTAAATATAATTCTGATTTTGTCTTCTTGGAATATTGCTGCTATTATCATGTTATTTTTAATAATGTGAATCTGAAACTAGGGATGAATTACAATGAAGCAAAAATAACTTTAGCATTTCAGATAATAATAATAATAATAATAATAATAATAATAATAATAATAGGGTGCTGGGGAGATAACTCAGTAGAATAAGTGCTTGCCCGGCAAGCACAAGGACCTGAGTTCAATCCCTGGCTCCATAAATAAATAAATAAATAAATAAATAAATAAATAAATAAATAAGATAAGCCAGCCATCACCATTTAACTAGAACACTGGACTTAAATTTTGTACCCAGGGATTTAAAAACTGTGAAACTCTGGCGCAGCGGGATGGCTCAGTGGTCTAAAGTGCCTGCTTAGGAAAGCTTGGGTGGCTTCTGGAACTGAGGTTCGATCCCAGCACCACATGCTGTGCCAGCCCTGCCCTCGGGGCGGGCTGAGTTAGTTGGCCATAAAAATGAGTGAATAAACAAAGGTTCTGAAACAAGAAAAAATAAATAAATAAAATTAATTCTTTAAAAAATAAACTGTAAAACTCCATTTGTTCTTTCAATTTTGGAACATTAAGCTAGTTACCTCTCAGAGAAGCCATCAAAGTCAGAAACAAGATCACACATCCGAAGTCCACTCCGAGCAGCTTTGGAAGAATAAACTGGGCCAATGCCCTTTTTTGTGGTACCCAAGCTTAATAGGGAAAGAAAACAAGATCAAACAGCTACACAAGAAAGACACAGGGCTTACAGCCAGATCGTCACAGGGAATGAAGCTATAACTATTTCTATTTATGTTATTTCCTGTAAGCTTACTGTCATGATCCTATTGATATTCTCAATAGCTACACAAGATGTTCTATTACTTCTGGCCTAGAACTTACACACGAAGGTCTAAATATGCTTGTACAGTACAGAAAAAAAAAAATCTTACTTTTTTCCTGCCTGTTCCTGTCTCTGTTGTTCCTGGATACCATCAGCTGCTTGATGAAAATCAAATACTGACAGGAAACAGTAAACAAAATCACAGTTATTAAAGGAAGTACACAAGAACAAAACTTTTTGTTTCAAACTGCTGAAGTTATGAATCCTTCCGGCCTTATTTCATTATGACAAACTACAGATAAAGTTTTAAACTGATAATGGTAGCAGCAAGAACCATCCAGCCAACTGGCACGTTACTATAAAAATATGCCAGATCTTTCACTCTTGTATGTTAGTCTAAACAGCTATAAAACTGAGTCACTGAGGCTGACTCTGTAACACCATATCCTAAAATTATACACAACTCATTATACAACAATGCTTTCTGACTTCAAGTTCTAAACTCCAGAAACATAGTGACCATACTGACACCTTCTTCCTCACTAGCCCCACTATCTGTGCTCTCTCACCAGAACTACACCTGACTGTGTAGATCTTTCTTCACTCGTGGACATTTCTAACCCAAATTCTTTAGTGCACCCAAAACGGTCTTTCCAAGATATACATGGCATACATACAATCCCATTACCCCTCTGCCCTTAAAAGCTCAATGGTTTTTTGATTACTCTAAAGAAAGAGACAGGGGCCTGGCAGGATGGCTCAGTGGTCTGGAGCGCCTGCTTGGGAAGGCTAGGGCGGTTTCAGGGACCGCAGTTCGATCCCCGGCACCACATGCTGCGCCAGCCCTGCACTCAGGGTGGGCTGAGCCAGCCAAAAAAATGAGTGAATAAACAAACAAAGGTTCTGAAACAAGAAAAAAAATAAAAAAATAAAAAAATAAATTCTAAAATAAAAAAATAAAGAAAGAGACAAAACTCTTTTATGCATGGTGTCCTTATTATCTGTACTTTGATCTTACACTGTATTCTGCCCTGCTCATTTTTTGATGCCCTTAAAAAGGTATACGCTTCTCCTGCACACACTTTCACACTCCATTCATATTCTCTCTCTCCCTCCCTCCTTCCTTCCCTCTCTTTCTCTGTCTCTCTCCATATTGTGTATTAGAACAATGTTAATACCGAATCTGTGCCAACAAGTTCCCTAAATATCCACCAACTCAAACAATAGTTTATCAGTGAGACAGGCCTAGAAATCTAAACGGTTTCTGGGTAATGTTTTATTTTTACACGTCTTTATGTGACCATAATTTACACACCATAAAACTCATCCATCTCAGTGCACCGTTCAATATCACCCATTAACTGCAATCCTGAATCCATTTATTGACCCTTCCCTAATTTTCTCCTTTTGAAATACTATAGAAAGTGCACAGTCCTCTCCCCTTCTTGACTAGGAAAACCACAACACCTTCCTATGAGCAACAGATTTCTCTCAGGACAGTGCGACATTTTATATACTATTTACATTATACATGCTAAATATATACAAGTATTATCTGATTTTAAGCTGTCTAATCAATATTTTAGTATCACAGCGTTTAACAAGGTCCATAAAATCATGCCAGTACACTATATACCAAAAGATACACAAGAATGTTCACAGTAAAATCTGTAATAGTTCAATATGAAAAACTCAAATGTTCATCAAGGTGACATGGATAAATTGTGGTACATTTATTTTTTTTAAAGAATTTTTTATTTTATTTTTTCTTTTCTTGTTTCAGAACCTTTGTTTGTTTATTCACTCATTTTTATGGCCAGCTCAGCCCACCCTGAGGGCAGGGCTGGTGCAGCATGTGGTGCCAGGGATCGAACCACAGTCCCTGAAGCTGCCCAAGCTTTCCCAAGCAGGTGCTTTAGACCACTGAGCCATCCCACCGGGCCCCTTGTGGTACATTTATATAATGAGATTAAAAAAAAATTGTCTTTAACACTAAAGATAAATCTTACAGATGGAGTGTTTAGTGGCAGACAAAATAAAAATCTGCATAATGTTGGATTTTATAAAAAGCTCAAAAATAGACAAAACTAACCATCATGAAAGAAATAAAAATAATGGCTACCTGTGATAGACAGGGAGCAGATAACTAAGAAAGGTCACATAAAGACGTGTAACACACACGCATATATTTTGAGACAGGGTCTTGCTATGCAGTTCAGGCTGGCCTTGAGCTCACTTTTATAGCCCAGGCTGGAATCAAACCCACACCAGGGGCCTGGCGGGATGGCTCAGTGTTCTAATGAGCCTGCTTGGGAAAGCTTGGGCGGCTTCAGGGACCGCGGTTCAATCCCCGGCACCACATGCTGCGCCAGTCCTGCCACAGCTCTGTGCGGGCTGAGCCGGCCATAAAAATGAGTGAACAAACAAATAAAGGTTCTGAAACAAGAAAAAAAAAAACAAAAACCCACACCAATCTTCATGCCTCAGCCTCCCAAGTGCTGAGATTACAGGTATATGCCACCACTCCCGGCTAAGACACTATATTTTAAGGTGGTGATTAAATAAATAAAAATGT
>PVJA010020755.1:0-24161 GCA_004027025.1 Myocastor coypus | reverse complement strand
TTATAAGATTAAAAGCCTTTGAATAAAAACTTTGCATTTATATAGGAAAAAGGTAATCAGCAACCCACAAGTAGGTGGCTGATGGGAAGCAAGTAAATCATATTTTCAAGAATTTAGCACTGGGTCACAAAGATAATGTTTCCCTAGGCTACAGGAAGCTATTAGTGTAATCACAGTAATTACTTTCTTAAGGCATCACTGGCACAGAGCCTTCTATCTCCACAGTTACTATTTTGTAAAAACAGTTTTTGTTTGAAGTTGCTTTGAATATTGCCTCTATTATCTATAGCTACAGACACTGTGGGAGAGGCACCTTGGAAATCTAGTCTAACTTTTAAAATTAAACAATGGCACATCATTAGTAGTTACATCAGTATCACCTAGCTCAGCTTAGTTTGCCTCCCTCCCTCCCCGTGCAAAAGACACATCCAGCACCTCACGCACACTACGCACATGTTGCGCTGCTCAGCAGCTCCTCCAGCCCTGTGGTTAAGCTGCACTGGGACATATCCCATGTGATCCTGCACGCATATGACGTTTACTTTGCCTGCTTTCTTACACCTCTTAGGCTTTACTCAAGAGTCACCTCTCGGTACACCCGCCCTAACCACCTATATCAGGACACATACATACTTATATACAGTTTGAATTTGGATCAGTCACACGGCAAGCTTTCTGCATGGTTTACCACTTCTATTTCTCATTTCTGGTTATTGTCTCCTAACATGTCATTGCTAATTAACAATTCTATTGGTCCAGAAATATTAATGGAAGAAAACTCCATTTAATGGTGGTAGATGAAATTAATATTAGAATCTAGTTTGTTTAATGCAAAAGGCTAATCTGAACAAAAAGCAGTAATTCTACTGTAGGCAGAAAGACACTTTAAAGAGGGTAGGTCTACTTTTTTTTTTTTACGGACCCAGGGCTTGAACTCAGGCCTTGAGCTTACCAGGCAAGTACTTATTCTACTGAGCTATCTCCTCAGCCCCTATATTTTTAAATGAGTATAAATAAATAAGTGCTCTTTGTATTTGTACATGGCCTATTTTTAAAGATGTCTTAAACAAATTAGTGACATGTCCCACTATGTTATTCATTTGTTTCACTAACCCTATCTTATACTTCAGTCTACCTCTGCCAAAAAGAGAAAAGAAAAACACAGCAACATTTTACATATTTGGAACTCAACTGTAATACATCCTTGTTAGGTTTAATAAAAAACAAAATTGTTAAACTCTTTCATTTGATGAAGGTGACAGAGTTACAAAGAAACGCGGCATGTTCTCCTTACCAATGTGAGCTCTGTCAGATATAATAAGCCTTTTTTCCCAGCCTTCTAGACCTATAGGGAAGGGGAGAAAACACAGGAGACGTTCTTAAGCTTTCTGAAATTTTAATCTCTTCATACATAGAATATCTAACAATGTTTTTACTACAATCATCACCTTGGTATCTTCTACCTAGGAAATGTTATGTTTAACAATCTTCCTTATTTACCTTTTATTCAATATAAAAACTCATTGATACTTTATTACTCCAACGAATACTCTGCCCTAAAAAGCTCCAGTCTCAGAACAATCACCTCTACATTAAATACTTTTAGGAATGCAGAAGGAAAATGGCTGGGAAACATTTTGCTAGAAATTCAAAACCTACTAGGGGGAAACATTTTGCTAGGAATTCAAAACTTACTAGGGGGAAAATCCTCAAGACAAGGGAGTAAATTTTAGGGTGGCATCTTTCCCAAGACAATTATGAAATACACAACCACACAAAATAATGAAACTTTCCCACCAACCCCTCCACAGTTCTGTCAATTACTATACATTCATGCTGAACTGAAATGAAATGTTGGTATCTCCCCCGCAGAGCTGAACAGTGGCTAAGCGCCTTCACAGCACCAGGCTCTTCAGGGAACACACCGGAGAAAAAAGAAATGACTACTGGATGAACAGATGACCGAATACAAATAGATATTTAAGACAGTGCCTTAGTAGGTTTCATGTGTTTTAAGGGTTAAACCATCAAGCCCTAAACAGTTTCAAGGCTAATATTTACTGATTTATTTCTTTTTAGTTTGTTCGGGGTTTTTTTGTTTTTTGGGGGTTTTTTTTGTATTTTTAGGGAAGGGTCTACAGTGTGTTCAGGGTCTCATTACTAGGTCAGACTCATAGTGATCCTAGGGTCCTGATCAAACCCAGGGCCTTGTGCCTGCTTGCAAGTGCTTTAATCCACTGAGCTATTTGGCCCAAGGCTAGTATTCATATATTAGCATTTGTTAGGACTAGGGGAATAGTTCAGTGCTATTCTGGCTGCCAAGCAAGCACAAGGATCTGGGTTCAATCCCCAGCACCACAGAAATATGAAACATTTAATAAAAAAGAAGTAAAAATTTGTTGTTAGCATTGATAATATCCAATATTCATCCTGAAAGTTTATTCTTTATAGATTAAGGAGACCTTCCTTGGTAATGTGCTAAAAAAGGAGTAAACCCAGCCGAGGAAGCTGGAGCCTCTGCAGTTGCTCTTCCCACTCTGCCATGCTGCGGACTCAATCTGGAGCCTTCACTCTGACTGGTACTCTGAGTCCCTTTCTTTACGTTGAAACATGCTCTAGTCTCCCAGGCTGGGCTCAAGCTCGCATTCTTCCTGCCTCAGCCTCCCAGAGTACTGAAATTACAGGTAGATACCAACCTGCCTGATTTTCAGTTGTTCCAGACATGCAAGTTATGTTTTCCAAAGCTAATTTTCTCTTCTAAGGGAAATAGGACAAAGCTCATGGAGGTGGACACAGCAGGGTCAGACAAGCCAGAAGGGTAAAGGAAGCAAAATGATTCAAGAACAGAGAGCAACAAGAAACTCTGTATCCACCAAATTAGAAAGCCAGGACCAAAAGACAGAAAGACAGGGAGGACAACAAGGACAGCCACAGACAGGGTTCCGTAAGTTAGATGCTGTTGTTAAGAACACTTGAAGATGGGCCACTTCCTAAATGACAACCTTGAACAATAACCAGAGCATATCCAATGAAAACTAATCTGTAGTATGAGTGATCTTGCTCAGTGGTGTAGGATGTATGCTACCAAAATCTCATCGCACCCTGATGAGGTAGCCAAGTTGATCAGGAAAGCGAGGTGAAAATTATTTCTTTCAAAGTGAGGGGAACAAAAGCACTGCCTAAAAGAGCATCTCCTCCCCCTCTCCCTCCCCCTCCCTGGAAGCTACCCGCTTCTATCTGAGCTGGAACAACCAAGGGTGAGCTCTCAATCTGGGAAACACTGGTAATGAACAACTTGTGAATTTCCTAGAGTTGTGCTATGCATACATAGCAACTGTATACCTGAAGAGAAAGTCTGAAGATGGTCAATGCCTTAAGAAAATAAAATAAAAATCTACAAAAGGGTCTTTCAAATGCTTTGTGCTCATTATAATGAGTAACCTTCAGTAAGTAGTACTGAAATTTTTGCCTTACAGTAACCTGAAATTTTAAAGTATAGGACAAAACTGTTAAACTGTCTGACGTGACATCCTAAAATATCCTAAAAATAACAGATGTAACAGATAGACTCTTTTTTTCATACCTTTTCCTTTTTGAACGTTTTTTTCTGCTTCTTCAAACAATCCAGGTAGGTGAATTACCACACCATTTCCTAAAGGAAACAATTCCTCACCTTAAACATTTATATATACACATCTATAATAACTTTTATCTAGAATAGTAAAATACTTAAATAGGACATTCTGATTTATCAAGAATTTACCTCAGAAATGAACCTAAACTTTAAACACTTGTTTAGCATAAATAATAATTGAATATAGAGGGTATAAGACACTAAAATTAAACACAAACTAACTGGAATTTTTGGGAAACAAAACGAAGCATGATACCAGGTAGTTTAAAAATAACTGTGCAGTTTGGATCACAATAGACTAGGATTAATGTCATTGAAGACAGGGAGTCATTCATTAATGGTCATAAAAATCATTTTAGTTAGGTGATTAGGACTTTTAAGAATTAGAAGCAGAGGGGCTGGGGAGATAGCTCTGTGGCATAAGTGCCTGCCTGGCAAGTGCAGGGTCATGAGTTAGAAAACCAGTCCTGCCAAAAAACAAAAAAAAAAAATAAAAAAGAATTAGAAGCAGAGGGCCCGGCAGGATGGCTCAGTGGTCTAAAGTGCCTGCTTAGGAAAGCTTAGGCGGCTGCAGGGACTGCACCACATGCTGCGCCAGCCCTGCCCTCAGGGCAGGCTGAGCCGGCCATAAAAAATAAATAAATAAACAAACAAAAGTTCTGAAACAAGAAAAAATAAATAAATAAATAAAATGTAAAAGGAATTCAGAATCTTAAAAAAAAAAAACCAAAAGAATTAGAAGCAGAGTACAAAATATTTTTGTTTTTTGTTTGACTTTATTTTTTTATTTTATTTTATTTTTTTTTTTGAAAGTACAAAGTATTTTATCACATTTTGTTATAATAGTTCAGAACCAAATTTTTCTTATGGTGAGTCACAGGTAAACATGTAGGACTTGGAAAACTAATTTGATCATCTAATGCTTCTTCATAGAACTACAATGTCAATGATCAAAGCTGCATGACAGATATTTACTTCACAAATTATTACTATGAAAGGATCTGAAAGAGTTACAAATTGTCAAAGTTAGGCATACTCCAGAAGCTACCATGGTCAAAATTAATGCAGGACCAATGAACCACATGATCAATGAGAAATGAAATCAGCTTTAATAATGAAAACTAAATACTACTATCAATCCCCAAGCAGTTCAACTGAAATACTTACCAATGAATGCAGTGACGTTTGGGTTAATTATTCCACTAGGTAGAAGATGAAAATCGTATTCCACAGAATCTACAACGACTGTATGGCCAGCATTATTTCCTCCCTGAAACAGAAGATGGGAAAACTGAGCATGACAATATGAAAAATAACATCTCTGCTTCCAAAGTAAATTAATAACAATTCCTAAAGTGTCAATATAACTTAACAAAGCTCAAGCATTTGCCATGCATACCGGTGAACTAAAGGCTTTCCAATAGTTTGGGTTTTTCTTCTGTATTACAACATAGCTGAATGAGTACCATAAGTACACCTAAATATTGCAGCATTAAGATTTCTGGAAGACAGTTGTATTCCTTTTTAAAAAGAAACAAATGAAAACATAGAAAATAGTCTGGCTTTGACGCTAAGTAGGGTAAACATCCATTTAATTATATACAAAATATTATCTCAAAGATAGAAAAAAGTAGGGCCCGGCAGGATGGCTCAGTGGTCTAAAGCGCCTGCTTAGGAAAGCTTAGGCAGCTGCAGGAACCGCAGTTTGATCCCCGGCACCACATGCTGCGCCAGCTCTGCCCTCAGGGCAGGCTGAGCCGGCCATAAAAATAAATAAATAAATAAACAAACAAAAGTTTTGAAACAAGGAAAAAAAATGAAATAAAATAAAAAAGTCTTTAAAAAAAAGATAGAAAAAAGTAATTTATAACAACTAGCCTAATGATGCAAATATTCTTAAAATTCTTTTTGATCTTAGAGCATGCAAAGCAACTTTGTGATCTGAAATCTGCATTCTTGCATGGGCTGAATTAGGATATCTCCCAAGAAACTCCCCCAAATATTGGTTATCCAAAGATTAATTTATAAAACAGCCTTTAGCATTTATCCAGTTAAGAGATAAACTGCTACAGCCTGCCCATCTCTGGATCAAGGAATCTATAATGCTCAGAATCACACTATACAGCCAGGTTGAATTTCCTATTCCATGAAGCTACCTGGTCAACACAAAACTACAATAATGAATTAGGTACAAAGAAGACAATCAGTAAGTGTCCATACAATTTTTCCAAGCATTAAATTAAAAAGCATGGATGAAAACACATGTATTTTAAACTTATAAAAATAAATTAAGAAGCAACAAATTAAGAGCATTTAACATTGTGTGTAGGAAAATTTAAAACAAAACTGTACCCCCTGAGAATGATTAGCTTGTCTTGATTACAAGACCACTTTTGACAAAATTAATATTATTGACTTTTTACAGAATCCTCACCAACCCTAAACTCACATAAATGCAAGAAAACTAGTTCCTGTTAAAAAAAAAAATCTTTAAGAAGTAGTAAATGTTTATTTTACTATTTTTCTCACTATAAGTAATTCCTGCTTAAAGACTAATACTTTCAGTAATGTCTTTTAAAAAAGAATTAATAGTAAAGGTCACTTTGACAGCCCAAAGGAAGCAGGATAGCTCCAAGTCCTTCACAGGACACCAACAAGGAAACAGGTAACACATATACACTCCCTTACCTTTATTAATATTTCACTTTAAAACATTTTTAGTTTATTAGTACATGTGAATAGTATAAAATATTTGTACTCCTTGTGGGAAATTGGTTACTATTTATTTTAAATTAAACTATCTTGGGGCCGGGGAGATAGCTCAGGGGCATAAGTGCCTGCCTGGCAAGTGCAAGGTCCATAGTACGATCCCCAGTTCCAATCAATCAATTAATCAATAAAACTAACTTAAGTCCAAGCTGGAAAAGTTCAGTCACAAAGGGGCATAAGTGCCTGCCTGGCAAGTGCAAGGTCCTGAGTTTGATCCCTGGTTCCAATAAATAAACAAATAAACAAACAAACAAACAAATAAATAAATAAAACTTAAGTCCAAGCTGGAAAAGTTCAGTCACAACGGGGCATAAATGTCTGCCTGGCAAGTGCAAGGTCCTGAGTTCGATCAATCAATCAATCAATCAATCAAACTAACTTAAGTCCAAGCTGGAAAAGTTCAGTCACATAGGACTAGAAATCATACTTTGAGGCAAAGCTTATTTGCACAATCATTATTGTTCAATAACCAATGTAACATTAAGGATGATAATACAATTCAAATATCATCTGAATTAGCTGAACATGAAAATTATGACAATCCTGGCAAGTTGAGGGCCAGCCTGGGCTACAAAGTAAGTTCAAAGCCAGCCTGAACTGCATAGTGAGACCCTGTCTCAAACCAAACCAAACTCTTAAGAGAGAAAAATAAGTACTTTTTTATATTTGTGCCCCACATGGGAGATGGGGTAGGAACATTTCATTTCATATGAGAAGGGTGCTGAGGTGAAGTGAGAAGAAAATACATGCAAGGAGTTTCTGGAAAAGGAAACTACGTAAATGCAAGTCTTAATACACTGTCATATCTGTGAAATGCATCATATGAAGCTTTGAATTTAAAGCACCTCTTTAAAAATATTTCATTAACTTTAATGAGAAAGAAATAGCAATGAGACAGTTTCAAAACAGATTGGTAGGACAGTTACAATAATTAATACATTGCATATTGTTGTCTTCATAGTTACTCAGAGTACAAGATGCAGACATGATATCTTGTCTAAACACTATTAGTGCAAATCTTTCTCCTCATTGAACTCAGAGAAAATGGCTGTATATCTATCCTATTTTTTCCACTACATAATGCCTTCATTTATATCCCCCTTGTTTCTTTTGTTTTGTCAGAGATGGGTATTCCATTATCATTCAAACATTGTAGGTGCATGAATTTATCAAAATAACCCAATATAGGCCAATAGTCCACAATAGTAGTGGGTTATCAGTAAAGTACTTTTTTTCTTTTTGTCTTTTTGAGACAGGGTCTTGCTATGCAGTTGAGGCTGGCCTTGAGCTCACTTTTGTAGCCCAGGCTGGTCTCGAACGCGCACCAATCCTCCTGCCTCAGCCTCCCGAGTGCTGGGATTACAGGCGTGAGCCACCACACCCAGCAGTAAAGTACTTTTTTAAACGCTAAGTTAAGATATAGTTTATGTGATATATGCCAAATTCCCCTTGGGAACTAGGAGGACAGTTCTCAAAGATATGGGGTCTAAGAAGAACTCACATTCTTCAGCAGATAATGGTTTCAAACAGCAACACACTGCTGACCATAATTGCACCTGCCCAGTTACAAGCTATGAGGACAGATGGAGCTGCCTGCCCACAGGACACTATAGATAGCCTGTGCTAGGATGACCAACAGCAAGGACAGGTGTATTTAATCACGTTAGTGATTCTCTAAGTAGCACTAAGGCCAGATTGTACAAAATAAAATGATGGAAGAAAATTTTCTTATTCTAATGGTGTTTTGTTTTGTTTTATCTTTTTCAGACAGGGTCTCACTGTGCATTTCAGGCTAGTCTTGAACTCACTTTGTAGCTCAAGCTAGTCTCAAACTCACAATGATCGTCCTGCCTCAGCCTCCCTTGGGATTACAGTCATGTACCATCACGCCCAGCTTCTTATTCCAATTTTAATAGTCATATTGTTCTATTAGGCCAGCCAAATAGCTCAGTGGATGCACAGGGACCAGGGATTCAATCCTCGGGCCTGCTCTGTAGGCTCGACCTCCAAGATGCACTGAGACAGCAACTTAGATCAGGCATGGTGACATGCACCTATAATACCAGCTCTTGGGAGGCTGTAAATCGGTGGATTACTACAAGTCCAATCTAGTAGTGAGGCCCTGAACACACTGTAGACATTTCCCTAAAAAATACAAAATATATATGTAATCTATCTATATGTATCTATATAGAGATATATATAGATATTGTTTTATTAATTCAAATTTCCGCCAAATTAAATCCACTAAATTATACCCCAAGGGGCCCCACGTGATAGCTCAGTGGTCTAAAGCACCTGCTTGGGAAAGCTTGGGCGGCTTCAGGAACTGCGGTTCGATCCCTGGCACCACATGCTGCGCCAGCCCTGCCCTCGGGGCGGGCTGAGCCGGCCATAAAAATGAGTGAATAAACAAAGGTTCTGAAACAAGAAATAAATAAATAAATAAATAAGCAAGCAAATAAATAATTTATAAGCATCAAGGAAGAAAACGGGCTCGGGGGGATGGCTCAGTGGTCTAAAGTGCCTGCTTGGGAAAGCTTGGGCGGCTGCAGGGACCGCGGTTCTATCCCTGGCACCACATGCTGCGCCAGCCCTGCCCTCAGGGCAGGGTGAGCCGGCCATAAAAATAAAATAAACAAACAAAAGTTCTGAAACAAGAAAAAAAATAAAATAAAAAACATACTGTACTCATGTGAACTTCTATATGTAATTACCTCTCACTACTTTGCTAAGTCTGCAGTCATGTACTAAACACTTTTTTTTTTTTTTTTTTTTTTTTGCGGGACGAGGGTTCAAACTCACAACCTTGCACTTGCCAGGCAGGCACTTGTGCCACGGAGCCATCTCCCCAGCCCCCACTAAATACTTTTTATTATTGTAACTGTTTTATATTACTTAACTAAACAATAGAAAAGTTATGCAAAAACCTGTGGAATTACAATTAAAAGTAATTTTCTGGATCAATATCATAAGGAAAATATTTAATGACTCTCAGAGTCTTAATGATTCCTTAAGCTTTTAATCTGAACTGCCCCTTCCAAGAGAAAACAGCAAAGTATATTATATATATGAAGGTTTCTTTGAGGAAAAATATAAGTCTACAACAGCTTATGTGATGTTCTTCCAAGAATAAACCAAATTAACTGTATTAAAATGAAGAACAAGGGGGCCCAGCGGGATGGTTCAGTGGTCTAAAGCGCCTCCTTGGGAAAGCTTGGGCGACTTCAGGGACCTCAGTTCGATCCCCAGCACCACATGCTGCGCAAGCCCTGCCCTCGGGACAAGCTGAGTCGGCCATAAAAATGAGTGAATAAACAAATAAAGGTTCTGAAACAAGAAAACATAAATAAATAAATAAATAAATAAATTAATTAATTAAATTCTTTTTAAAAAATGAAGAACAAGCCAGACACGGGGGGTGCATGGCTGTAATCCCCCACTCTGGAGGCTAGGCAGAGACAGGAGGATTGTCAAGAGTATGAGGCCAGCCTGGACTGCAGAGTGAGATTGCCTCAAAAAAATAAATAAAAAATAGTAAAAAAAATACAAACAAAATTTGGTTAGCATTCCTTAATGGTATCAAATTTCTTTGACTACTATCCTGAGCCCCACCTTCCTTCCACCCTTATGCTGGGCACTGAACCCTGGGCTCATACATGCTAGGCAAGCACTCTACCACTGAGCTGCATCTTCCTCAGCACTTGACTACTGCTTTCATTATGTTATCATTATGATTAAGTATAAATTCAGTTAAAATTCCTTAATTTCTAATTTACCACTTTTCTTGGACCACTACCTATTTATTCCATCCTGCATTATAATATTAAATATATGATTATAATATATAACTAACCTTTCTGATGACTAGGAAAAAATGTGTTTCATCACAGAACTATGAAACAACTAAATTATGATTGAATCAAAAGAAATAGAACTAAAATTCTTCTCATTTAAAAACAAAGTTTTTGATGTATCCAATTTTTACAAAAGTACATAAATACAAATAAGACAAGAAAACAATTTAACTCCAATTATTTTTTCTATAAGAGAGCTAACTAGAGGTCTACAGTGTTTCAGACTGTTGGACTCTCCTTGAGTGGTAAATTTCATTTACTGACTTACATGTTGAGCCATTCTTGCACCCTCGGATGTAGCCAACTTGGCTATAAAAGTGTTACATAAAAGAGAGCCTCTTTAACAAATGATGGTAGGAAAACAGGTTATCCATGTACAGAAAATTGAAACTAGGTCCATACCTCTTACCCTATGCTAAAATCAAATTAAAGTGGATCAAAGACTTAGACACAAAAAGAGAAACTGTAAAACCTATGGAAAATAACATAGAAGAAACACTGATAAGAACACGCAAGACTTTCTGGACACAACTCCAGAAGCACAGGAAACTATCAAAAATAAATGGGATCATATCAAATTATAAAAAGCTTCTGCACAGCCAAGGAAACAGTGAGAAGACAAGGTACACACAGTATGGGGGAGAATTTTGCTACCTCTTCTTCAGACAGAAGACAAATAGCTAGATTATATAAGGAACCCAAAGAAATTACTCACAAATGGGCAAATGAACTAAAAAAATGACTTCTCAAAAGGAGTACAAATGGGCAAAAAGCATGTGAAAATGTTAACCATCTTTAGCCCTTAGGGAAATGCGCATCAAAATAACTCTGAGATTTTACCCTGGTCAGAAAAGCTATCACCAAGAACACAAAAAATAGCAAAGGTCAATTAGGATGTGAGGAAACAAAAAACCTACACTGTTGTTAGGAACAGGACCTAGTAGAGCCACTGGAAATCAGTATAGAGATTCCTTATAAAATTAAAACTAGAAATTCTACTGGATTCAGCTATTCCTGGGTATATTCTCCAAAAAGTTAGAGCTACCACACTACATAGAGCTATATGTATACCCCTATTTATAGCCAATCGATTCACAATAGCTAGGCCTAAATATCCATCAGTAGATAAATGGATAAAGCAAAGTAATATAAATACAATGGAATATTGTTCAACCATAAGGCAAAATGTCATTTGCAAGAAAGTAGATGGAGGCCGGGCATGGTGGTGCACACCTGTAATCCCAGTACTCGGGAGGATCTGTGTGAGTTCGAGACCAGACTGGGCTACAAAAGTGAGCTCAAAGCCAGCCAGAACTGCATAGTGAGACCTTGTCTCAAAAAGACCAAAAAAAAAAAAAAAAAAAAAAAAAAAAAAAAAAAAAAAAAAAAAAAAAAAAAAAAAAAAAAAAAAAAAAAAAAAAAAAAAAAAAAAAAAAAAAAAAAAAAAAAAAAAAAAAAAAAAAAAAAAAAAAAAAAAAAAAAAAAAAAAAAAAAAAAAGTAGATGGAACCTGAGACCAAAGTATTAAGCAAAATAAGTAGACACAAAAAGTAAAATATTGCAAGGCTTGTCTTATATGAGAAACCTAAACAATATATAAAGGAATAAAACAAATGGAATAAAATAAACAAAAAGACTTTTGAGGATGGAGATGTGGGGGAATAAAAAAATTACCAAGATGTTATACACACACACTAACTCTCCAAACATAAATAACACAAACACACACACCACTGTTAGAAAAACAATCATCAATGAGAACAAACCACAATGAATTTTCCCTCATCTCTTACGTTCCTATACAAAACTAAGTCCAGGTCAGCTATAGACTTTATATGCCAACCCCCTGCTTTCCCCCTATTTTCCAAATTACATAGTGAATTATGTCCCTGGTCACAGTGACTAATGCAGACTAGGACACCAGATCCAACCTGAGAGCAATTAGTTCCTCTCCCTTGGAAATTGTGAATATGAGTTTACAGAAGCAGCCTTGGGAAGTCAACCAGGCCTAGTTTCTGAGATCCCAGCAGGAGCCTGGGATCAGCCACCGTCAGGCATGGGCATCAGGATCTTTGACCAAACAAATCCCCACTAAGCTGAAGATAGTTTCTTTCCATTGTTTGCCAACAAAGAAGCCACATGATTCACAAAATAAACTCATTACAACACAGTATGCATGCACCTGGCTCTAAGCTGGCTTCTCATACTAATGACACCTGAATACAAATGTGGTTAAATATTAAAATTTGAGTAACATTTTATGCTGTCGAGGCCATTCTTTAAAACATGGTACTGGAGGCCACAAGGATGACGTGAACGGTACTTATTTCTAACTCTTTTTTATGTTTTCCCACATATGCTCCTTCCTTTCTAGCACATTAATTTAAGGAGTTAAGAAGACAACAAGAGCTTTGGATTTTCTTTCTGTAGCTCCTCAGCACCAGAGGCCATAACCCCAATTCTAGACCAAAAGTTCAGATCAAAACACATCAGTTAGTATATGTTTCCGGTTACAGTTCCAGAGGTCCAGGAGGGCTTTAAAAAAAATCTGGAGAGGAAATAAGTAAGTCTGTAAAAGTGACTTCATTCTTAGTCTGCTTCAGGCCTTCCCCTTCAGCCAAATCACTCCCTTTTTTCACATCAATGTTTCCTGCTGCAGGAGCCACAAAGCCAACCAAGAAGCTCCGGACAGTACTTAAACCCAGAGCCACTACATCTTGTTCACAGCAACAGAGGAGGCCTGAGAGTCAGGGGGTAACAATGTCACACACATGGCCCAATGGCCTATCTCAGGCCCCTGAGGCCTCTAGAAGAGCTTGTCTTCTCTTTGTCCTTCTTGGTCTGAGAACATGAAAACTGTACTGCAATCACTGAGCCCCAAATGGAGTCCATCAGGAAGTCCCAGTTAGCACTGCGGACTACTACAATGCTCATCAGTGCCGAAAACCCCATACCCTTCACCCAAAAAACACTATTCCTTCTCTGCCTTCAAGCTTCCGAAGAACCTAAATCTTTTAAGTCAGTGCTTATTGTTCATGCTGCTTTCTTGGTAGATTCAGACCAGCATGAAATGAAGCGTTTCTAGATGCAACATTTCACAGTTCACCAAAGCTAAAACACCTGTGAACCGACAGCAATGAAGCACTCATAAAAGCATCACCATAACTGCAATTAGCTGATGACTCCACAGTAGACCAGGTAAATCAGTCAAGCAAACCACTCAGTAGTATGCACAGATGATAGGTAAGAAATTACATACCTGCATCTGACTTTCTTTTAAGCAAAGATACCCAAGTGCACTGTTCAGCTGTCTTTGGCAGGCCTTACCTCATAGTTACCTCCCAGCTTCAAAACCACACAGCAGAGGAGGGTTTCAGATACTTTGTTTTTCATATTTTAAATTTTTATGATGAAACAACAGATAATGAAAGTGGAAAAGTGCATCACCTTGGAGAATTTTAGGTTCCTAATCGAGAAGTCTGAGATGCTAGCTACTAAACTGTAGTTACCCAGGGTTATTAGGAGGGGAGAATAAACTATGAACAGAAAAGTATACACCGATGATGTTACATTATAGAGCTTTGGGGCCTCATCATTAATAAAATTTCTCCTTTAAAAGGGGTTTGAAGAACTCTAATATAAATACAATTTCATTTCCTTTCTAAAAAGTAATGGTTTTGGAGGAATTCTGTTACACTGAATTTGTAATTATGGTTGGATAAGAGTAAAACATTTCATGCGTAGCCATGGAAGTTCCTTCACTCATTGCTCTTTGATGCCTGCACCAGTACTCAGTATTTCAGAGTCCCTTCTGCTATTGATAAAAACTCTTCAACAGTCTTCAGTTTTCACTTAGCAATATGTAGTCCACCCACATTATTGATGTTAAAATCTGACACTGTTCCCAGAAGATAACCATGTTTATATCCAGTTGCAGTAAGCAGGCCATTAAGTACATATCAGTTTACTGCTTCACTGTAGATTTGTTCTAAGCAACAGTTTTTCCTAGAGATTCCAGCATCTATCCAAAATCCATTCCTTCCTACCAAAATAAAAGAAACAATAATTTAGATGAGGCACCCGGAGGCTGTTCTACAATTTAAAGATCTACCCCTTAAGAACAGAGATAATGGTACAGCAGATCCACATGGAGACCTGGAAGAGTAAACAACTTGGAAGTCTCACTGGATGACCAAATCAGAGAATTGCCAACCCTCCACCATCTTCAAAACCAAAGCAAGTGGAAAGAGATAATTTTAGCTGCATACAAGGTCAAGGCACTAAACAACTGTAAACTTATTTCTTTCCTTTTAAGTAATTTTTCACTCTTTCTATTTAAGGAGAAAATTTGTTGTGGATAGGTCCTTTGTCCTGCTTCCTTACTAATGGCTGTCTGCAGTCTTGGCAAGTACAAATCTAGCTACATTGGTTACATTTTTTCATTGTGTTTATTTTTATGGTGAATAGTTAATTGCACTAAATACTTTTTGCTATGTTATTCTAGAGCCCTGGGTGAGAGAGCACAAAGAAAAGGATTATTGCCCTGGCTTTTCCTGCTCACAAGTTACTGCATGCCACTCACTGTAACCAAGACCACAGAGCTTGCTTTCTGCAAGAACAATAAATAAGCCCTTGCTGACAGCCTGCTACAAACTGCTCAAGTTAAGAAGCCTTTGGAGGTTTAACTGGACAAAATAAGAGCAATAAAGTCTAGTATGTTATTTTGAGAGGATTTGGGGGAACCAATAGGCTTCCTAACAAACTACTTTCCTGCTGCCAAAAAGGGGCTTTCCTATTCCCACACTTTACTCCTTCAAGTCCTGTGTTAGAGTGTACTTCTCCGGATCACCCTGGCCACACTCATTTACATGGCCATTGTCCATCACATGGTGAGTTTCTTACATGGACATGACTTAGCTTTTTTTTGGCTTTTTCACTCCAAGACCACATGGTCCCTTGTAGATAACTCCACATTTGTTTACTAGATAAACAATCAGTATCTAGAGTTAGTCCTATATTTGTTTTTCTCTTTTCTTAAAAGATATATTGATTTAAAATTAAGATATCAGTAGTGCTTGTGCTTTGGTCCACATACACACACTTATTTATAGATCTAGAGTATCGGGCCCGGCAGGACGGCTCAGTGGTCTAAAGCGCCTGCTTAGGAAAGCTTGGGCAGCTACAGGGACCGCGGTTCAATCCCCGGCACCACATGCTGCACCAGCCCTGCCCTCAGGACAGGCTGAGCCGGCCATAAAAATAACATAAATAAACAAACAAAAGTTCTGAAACAAGAAAAAAATAAAATAAAAACAGATCTAGAGTATCTATACTGTAAGTCCCCATAAATCCTGAATCTGAAAGACACAGGCAATAAAAACTGCTGTAATTCAGAAAATTCCATTAGATTTTCATCTGTTCTTTCCCAAAAGGCATATTATATACCAAAACCTCTAGCCACAGAAAAAACTAGTTCTTTTTTTTTAAATTTTAAAACTATTTTGCATTAAGAGAAATTCTTATTTTATGATTTTACTGTTGAAATATGTAAAATTATTATGTATATATATAAAAATATATGTATCATTTCTGGAGAAACTACTGTATAAAATTTGGATTCACGGCATTAAAAAAATTATTAAGGAACAGGGGCCCAGCAGGATGGCTCAGTGGTCTAAAGCGCCTGCTTAGGAAAGCTTGGGTGGCTGCAGAGACCACAGTTCAATCCCGGGCACCACATGCTGTGCCAGCCCTGCCCTCAAGGCAGGCTGAGCCGGCCATAAAAATAAATAAACAAACAAACAAAAGTTCTAAAACAAGAAAAAAAAATTATTAAAGAACATATTTTCAGTAACACTTGAAACACCAAACAAAGCAGTCAATCCAAGCTAACACTGATGTTCCTTAGTAACCTGTACAACTAATTAGGAACTTCAACAATTCATATTCTTCAATTTTATAACCTGGGAGAATTTCACTAAGCAGATATCACATACATTATGAGGATGGGCTAAATAATGTAAAGTTCAAGGTAAATCACAAAAGACATATACCTAAATTGTTTACCTACCCACTTGTGGCTAATGATGTTTTTTAAAGAATCCTAATATTAGATTTTAAAAGGCACAAAAGAATATAAAGATTATACAAGGGGGCAGTAGGAACAAACAGGTACCAAGGAAGTCTACCTAAGAAGGCCTCCTTACTGACTTTCTACCACCATCAGCCAACAATTTCCAAGCAAAACAGGGCTGCTCCTTAACCATCTCTTCACTGTCCAATGCCATTAGATCAGCCTGGTCCATGGCCTACCTCAAGACGAATTTCTTAATAACAGGGTAACAACTGCAGGCTGTTAGTAATTTTTTAAGGAACATGTAGGCCTGTAGGGTGGCTGAAGCAGGAAGATCACCTTGGGTTCCAGGCCAGCCTGGGCAACATAATGAGTTCAAAGTCAGCCTAAACTATATAAAGACCATCTTTCAGAATAAATACTGTAATGGTTCATGCCTCAAACATCAGGACCTGTAATGTAACCCAATTTAAACTCGCAGGTAAACATGGCGGTCCAGAGCACATGAGATAATTAGGCCTCACCTTCTCCCTCTATCCATTCCTCCTCCTCACTGCACAGCTGGACCAGTTCTAATTTTAAGCCCTACAAAGAAGGGTCTTCAACAGCAGCTCCTAAGGCCTGTGGGGAAGGAATTCTGATAACACTTTTGGATTACACCTTTGATAACACAGCCTTAGACTCCCAAGGATGT
The DNA here is from genome assembly GCA_004027025.1 of Myocastor coypus. NCBI lineage: Eukaryota > Metazoa > Chordata > Mammalia > Rodentia > Myocastoridae > Myocastor > Myocastor coypus. The sequence goes on along the minus strand of PVJA010020755.1, from coordinate 7,135 downwards.
ATGCTGCCAGGCAAGTGGAGGGAAGAGTGGAAACAAAGGCAGGCCAGCTAGTGCTTGAGGTGGTAGAACACTGCAGCGACTGGTAGTCAAGAAATGGGTAGGTAGGTTTCTGCGTGAAAAAGACAACTGAAAAAAAAGAAAAAAAAAAGAAATCCCCTGCTAAGTCAGAGAATATTTGCATTTAGCTTTACACATTATCCGTAATTTCCTTGTCTTCCCAATAAACGTTATTTAATTTTAGGTAAGAAAGTCTTCCATCAAGTGAGCCTGCAGAGGATCCACCCAAACCATCATCATCATCATCATCATCATCATCATCATCATCATCATCCCATATATTTTTCAAGAGCAAGAAAGAACTATTTTCCCGGCCCAGACTGTGGTTAGCTTACAGCTAACCTACACTTTGTTTTGAGTGTGGGTGCTGCTTATCTATTTTGAATTTTGAAACTGGAAGGCGGTTATCTGAGAGCTTTTACAAAGGCCTAGCCTCTAGGCTGTTTCAAAGCAAACAAATAGAAAGCTTACACTGAAAACCACGTGCTGCGGGTAGGAAGTACATTACCACTCCCTTTCCCCGGAAAGTGAACTTTCCACGTAACCGTAAGAAAGTATTTCTACACATCCGATGTCATTCATGTGTTTACTTGCTCTTTTTAACCGAGTGAAAACTCATTCCTTGGAGACCAAGGAGTAAAAAAATTACCTTCCCTTAATATTAATGAGGGGGGTGGCGGTGCTGGTGGAGTAAAAACAAAAAAGAGAGCCCTCGGACAGTGCCAAAGCCCCGCGGTGGGTTCCGATGTCAACAAAGTAGCGCGGGGAGGCAGAGCTCGGCTGGCCCGGGGCCTGCAGGTGAGGCTGAGGCGAGTCTGGATTCCGGGGAATTGGGGAGAATCGCTCCCACGGCCGCCCCGCCGGGTGCTCTCGGGTCCGCGCCCGGGATGGGGAGCAGGCCTCGGGCGCTGGCTGCCCACACTAGGACCGCAGCGCCGCCGTCCCCGCCCGCTCCTGAGCTGGCACCGCTCCCCAGGCCGAGACCCGAACTCCGCAGGCAGCGCCCATCTCCGCCCCCCGCGCCAGCCCGCACGTCCTCCTGGGCGAGCCGGCCGGGCTGCGGGTCAGGGGTCCCCACCTCCCGCCCTTTCTCCACCTCGCTGGTTCGCAGACGCAGCTCAAGGTGACACCTCATCTGCGCGATGGATCGGATTCTGGCCCAGCCCCGTCGCCTCACCTGGCAGCGGCACACGATGTCGGCGTCCTGAGCCAGCAGATCCACTACCTTCCCCTTGCCCTCGTCGCCCCACTGTGCACCCAGCACCACCGTGACCCGGTTCCCTCCCGGTGACACCCTGGCGCGGCCGCAGTCGCCGTTGGGCAGGGAAGATGCAGCCAGGTTGGTCTCGGCGACCGACATGACTCCAGCGAGGAGCGGAGAGCCCAAAGAAGACGAGCGCGAGATGAGAACGAACTCAAGCACTTCACCGCCGCCAGCCACATGCGGAGGAAGAAGTAGCCAGAGGCCGGCCCCGCCCCTCCGGCCAGGCCCCGCCCCTCCGGCCAGGCCCCGCCCCTCCGGCCAGGCCCCGCCCTGCCCCTGATACCGCCGCCGAAAGGGGGACCACGACTGCCCCGCGCAGGCCGACCTCAGCAACACCTTCCGTCGGGAAGGCGCAGGGCGGCAAAGGCCGCCACCGGGGCTGAGGCCACGCCCCTTCTGTGGCCTGGAGTGCCGCTGAGGCGAATCTCGCGAGCGGAAGGGGCGTGGCTTCCAGGATGCTATACGTCACGCCCGGCCTCCCCGCCCTTCCTCCGGCTTCCAAACCGAAGAGGCACGTAGGTACGTGAAGAGCGTCGAACTACATCTCCCAGCATGCAACGCTGTGTGTCGCAGGTATATAATCTGGTACCTAGTTGGTACTTACTGCCTTCTGCAGGTTTCAGGAACTGAAAGTGTTCTTTGGTTTTTTAAATCATTTATTTTTATTAAGGAGGAAGATAAAGTGTACAAAATACAAAGAAAGTAATGTCAAAATACAAACCCACAAGTGAACCTAAGTGGGATAGAATTGGACCGTATAAATTTAGAATTCAACGTTAAAGTTCTAGAAGAGGAGAAATGATGACGAGGTTCAGAAAGGGCAGACTCAAAAGTCAAGCAGTAAAAGTGCAACCAGGAAATTCAGAGATCAAGTAGAGCCCTAACCTGTTTTATTTTACAACTTAGTAACAGCAGCTCAGAGAGTGATTTTTCTAATATATATAGTGTATACAGAACCAGTAGTGGGATGCACTGATTTTTTTGGTCCCCACCATCATATAACGTAGGTAAACGCCCTCATTTTATAGGATTCGCTTTTTCCTTGTAGTGCTGGGGATTCAACCCAGGGTCTCAGATATACTAGGCAATCACTCTGCCACTAAACTGTACCCTAGCCCATTTTATAGGATTTGAAGGCTATGCAATGTACTCTAGTGCGGTTTGAATTGGTTCTTTGGTCATCTGCTTGATACCCTACCCTCTATTAGCGTCACTTGTGGGTATGTCCCAGAGTATCTCAAATGTTGATTTAGTATTTCGACTGCAATTCAAATTAACTGGGATGTTTAGTTCTGATTTTAAAAAAAGAAAAGACAGGGGAGGAGTAGAATCACCTTTCATGTAGCGTCTCCCAGACATATAAACTGTCATCTTCTGTAATGGTCCCCAAACCCATTTTAGTACTGTATTTATTATTTCTCTCCAATGCATTGTCAGTATGCACTGAGAACATTGCCAAGCACTAATAACCTGGGAGGATTCAGATTATTTGGTCCACTGGCTAGTGAACATATAAATTATAGAGTATGATAATCTACTTATCCCAGCTTTGTCACAAAATAAGCCCATTGTAAATAGAAACGCTGTCTTATTTGTTCACAAAGGCCTGAGATAGTGCTTGGGCATTGGGAGGATCGTGAGAGCTCATTACTATTAACGGAGCATCAGCTCCAGGGAAAACAGGCCTGATAAGTACTTGCTAGGACAGAGGTGATAAGCCTTCCCAGGAAAATTCAGGCTAAAAACCAGAGTGACTTTAAAAAAAAAAAAAAAAAAATCACCTTTTGGGGCCGGCGGGATGGCTCAGTGGTCTAAAGCGCCTGCTTGGGAAAGCTTGGGCCGCTTCAGGGACCTCGGTTTGATCCCAGGCACCACATGCTGCACCAGCCCTGCCCTCGGGGCGGGCTGAGCTGGCCATGAAAGTGAGTAAATAAACAAAGGTTATGAAACAAGAAAAAAATAAATTTAAAAAAAAATCACCTTTTGACCAACTTGGCTTTTTCTCTGAGTGGTTTTGTTGTTGTTGTTGTTGTTGTTGTTGTTGTTGTTGGTGGTGGTGGTGGTGGTGGTGGTGGTGGTGTGTGTGTGTGTGTGTGTGTGTGCGCGCGTGTGCGTATGTGGGTGTGTATGTGGGTGTGTGCACGCGCATGCGCGTGCGCGGAACCCCCAGGGAATGAACTCAAGACCTTTTGCTATCTATCCAGTTCCCAAAACTCTGTTCTATATTTTCACACCCCAGCTGACTTGCAGGTCACTGTCACGTTCCTTGTGGGCGCGCGTGGCCCAGACGCTGCCTCCAGGACGTTGGGCCCAGGACCCGGTACCATGAAGGCCGCGCAGGTGGTGGTGCTCCTGCTGGAGCTCAGCTGCTACGGCTCAGCCCTGTGGAGGTAGACAGATGTCACCTTAGGAGCAAGGCAGGCTGGGGGTCGTCCCTGGGGCGGAGGCGGCTGGGCCCTGGCGCTTGTGGACCACCGCCTGGCCCCTGCCAGCTCCTGGAGGCTCCGGCTGCGGCTCCCTCCACCTGGTCCCGGGCTTTAGGCTCAGCTCTCAGCTTCTGCAGGATCCTGCTGGGACCTTCAGGCTGCTGTCTCCTGGAAAGCTGAGGCTCTCTGAATTTTTGACATTTTAGATTTTATTTATTTACTTTTTCCACCCCTCTGTCTCATGAATTGAGAGACTCCCGGTGGAGACCTCCACGTAGACTCATTTGCAGTACGTTGTTTACACTCCTCGTGGGAGCCCAAACATGCCTTTCTCATCCTTTTCCCTCCTCTCGGTCCTCTCTTGATTCCCTTGATTCCCTTCCCATTTGAGAAAGATCTACTGTATCTTCCTACTTCCAATTATCTTTCTTATTTTGTCCTTCATTTATAATTCGGACCTCTCCTATAGGAGAAACCAAGTGATATTTAAGGTCATGTGCCTGACTTATTTCACGTGACATTTATGGTCTCAAGGTGCATTCTTCCCCCCCTACAAATGACTCAAGTTCATCTTTCTTTATGGCAGAGTAGTACTCCATGTAAATCTCACATTTTCTCCATCTATCCATGTGCTGGTGCACATGCCCACTTCCCCTTCTGGAACCAGCTGTCAAAAAAGAAGAAGAGTGGGAGCTGGGGAGATAGCTGTATGGTACAAGTGCCTGCCTGGCAAGTGGAAGGTCGTGAGTTAAAAAAAAAAAAAAAAAAAAGGAGAAGAGTAAATGAGCCAAAAGGTCACCACCAAGGGCCCAGGGAGATGGCTCTGTGGCACAACTGCTTGCTTGGCAAGTACAAGGTTCTGAGTTCGAACCTCAGTCCCCTCCTTCTCCCAAAAGGTCACCAGCAGAGATTAGCAAGGGGAAACATTTCACTAGGACAAGGAGCAGTGGACACAGGTCTATTAGGTAGTTGGAGCAGAGTAAGCTGGATGAAAGAGCTTTAGAAAATACAAATGATCTATAAGTATGAGGAAATCCATAAAAGATGAGTCGAATGAAACTGTTATAAGGTTCTAAGAAATCTTTAATGCAGGTTAGATTTTTTGTTTAGTATTTTGTAATTGCAACATTAGAAAGTACACAAAATATTTTAGAAAGATTTTCAACATACAGGATAAAGTCCAGCTGATTAACTAGAAAATCACCTTCTTCAAAATATTTTATTTTTTGCTATAAAATAATTATTCTCTAACATTAGCCTTTACACCTCCCAACAATAAAACTTTCTGGCAGTTTCCCTCAAGCGAGGGAAAGGCATCCCTTCCCAAGGTATATCTCACTGGAGAGGTGGTGGGGGTCGAAGAGCGCAGAGCAGTGACGCCTGCTTGCAGCTCCAGCCCACTCAGAGGCTGAGACACAAAACGAAGATAAAACACCTGCTTGGATGAATATGAATCTTGAATATGTTGCTGTATTTAGAGCTTTCAGCATATGCAAAATGACAGCTAATGTGCGTGTTGGCCTGTGAATTTGGGACATTCATAAGCTTTCTCATTTTCAACACCAGAGGTCACCAAACATTTCTGGAAAGGATGTGGAGTAGGCGTTCTGGGCTTTTTCTGGTGATGCAATCTGCATGACACCTGCTCAGATCTCTGCCCTAATAAGGTACAGTGCATGCCATCGATAGTAAACAAGCAGGTGTGACTGTATGCCAATAAAAATGGATTTCTAAAAATGTGGCATTTGGCTTCCGGGGCAGCTTGCCAACACTGATTGACATGAATGACCTAAGAAAATGCTCATGTTCAGTTAGATGTTAGTGAAAACAAAGAAGTTATTTTTTCTTATGGCAGTCACACACTCTGAATTTCATACCTTAATAAGATGTTCTTTTAAGCAATGTGATTGAGGGGCTGGCTATGCAGCTCAGCAGTAGAGCGCCTGGCTAGCGTGTGTGAAGGCCTGCATTCAAATCTCAACAGCGCCATCCATAAAAGACAAAATTTCTTAAACTTCATGTGATTGTAAAAACTATTTTATTGTTAGCTTTTGGGAGAGGTAGGGTGAGAAGTTTCTTAGTTAAGAGACTCTTCCCTGTGTTGAGGACTTTTTCTTCTTCCAAAGCATTAACAGTTTGGTTTTGTTTGTTTGTTTTTACACTTTATTTATTTAGGGGCCCGGCAGGATGGCTCAGTGGTCTAAAGAACCTGCTTAGGAAAGCTTGGGCGGCTGAAGGGACCGTGGTTTGATCCCCGGCACCACATGCTGCGCCAGCCCTGCCCTCAGAGCAGGCTGAGCTGGCCATAAAAATAAACAAAAGTTCTGAAACAAGAAAAAAAAAAAATACTAAATAAATACATAAATAAACTTTATTTATATTATGGGCAGCTCGGCCTGCCCTGGGGGTGGGGCTGACACAGCATGTGGTGCCAAGAATCAAACCTCAGTCCCTAAGGTTGACTAAGCTTTCCTAAGCAGGCACTTTATTTTATTTTATTTTATTTAGCTTTTGTTTGTTTGTTTATTTATTTATTTTTATGGCTGGCTCAGCCTGCCCTGAGGGCAGGGCTGGTGCGGCATGTGGTGCCGGGGATTGAGCCGCGGTCCCTGCAGCCGCCTAAGCTTTCCTAAGCAGGCACTTTAGACCACTGAGCCATCCTGCTGGGCCCCTAAGCAGGCACTTTAGACCTCTGAGCCATCTTGCCGGCCCCACATCTTGGTTATTCTTGGGCCTTCACGCATTGACACAAATTTTAAAATCAGATGATCAAGCCACAAAGCCTCTTTTAGAATTTGAATTGAATTCACAGTGGCTCAAAATGATGGCTTTATGAATATCAAATCTTCCTATTCAATAATCATTGTGTATCTCAGATATTCTGCAGAAATTTCTCTCTGTCCCCATCTCTGCCTCCCTTTATCTCTTCTTCTCTCCTTCTCTCCCTCTCTCCCTCTCTCTCACCCTCCCCATCCTCCTAATTGTATGCTTTACTACCAAGTTACAGCCACTGTGATTTTATTTTTTTATTGCATTGGATATTATCCCCAATACAGTGTTGAATAGAAATAATAATAGTGGCACCTTTCTCTCATTCTAGGTCTTTAAAGAAATAATATCAGTGTTTGTTGTTTATTTATTTTTATTTATTTATTTATTTATTTTTTAGTGTTTGCTGTTTAGAAGTGTTTGTACTAGGTGTTCTATAGATATGTAGTCTATCATTGTTAAAGCAATTTTCTTTCATTTATTTATTGGCTTTTATTTCATTAATTTATATGACATTCCATTATTTTTTCATGTTTTAAACAATGGCATGCTTTTTTCTCTTTAAATTGAAATGTGTGCTTTCACTTACAGAATTTTCTTTTTTTTTTTTTTTTTTTTT
>PVJA010020754.1:0-36574 GCA_004027025.1 Myocastor coypus | reverse complement strand
TCTTCTCAAGGCAAAGCCTCTCTCCTTTGCAATTCTGGGGCTGCAAAGCACAGACAGCTGCCCCCTCTTGTGATGCCCTTAGGCCATCTTTTCGATTCGCTGGTTCCTTCCCAGCAATGGAGATCCTCTCAGCTCCATCTTTGCAGTCCACAGCTTTCCTGGTATTTCCTTTCTGGCCAAACTCACATTTTAAATCATCCTGCTTGGCTCTTTTCTCTTGATTTTCAACATAAATCAGGCTAAAAGCAACCAATAACAACCATGCCACCGCCCCAATAGTTTGCTGCTTTGAAATATCTCTTGAAAGATTAATCAGTCCGCCATGCTTAATCTCAGTCTTAGGCAAAATCTCTGGGCACGAGCAAAATTCCGAAACACTTTCAGTCAATCCATAGCACAAATCATCTGGAGCCCAATGACCAATGCTGTCCTTTTTTCCAGCAGAAACCTCCTCAGCCTGATCTTTACAGGCAGGCCTTCTGTCAGTCTTCTGGTCTAAGCTCTGACCAAAATCGCCCAAGCTGAACAGCCGAAGCCGTTCTACTGCTTTGTTTTTAGCTGATATCTCTGAACCTTTCCTATCTTTTCTCGTAAGCCATTTCCAAAAGCTTATAATCCACATTGTCAGGTATAGTCACAGCAACGACCCCACTTCTCTGGTACCAAGTTCTGTATTAGTTACTTTTTGCTCGTTGCTGGAACAAATACCCAACACTCAAAATGAAGGAAGGAAAGGTTTATTTAGCTCACAGTTTGTGGAGGCTTCAGTCCATATTCGGCTGGCCCAAGGCTGAGTGGAACAGAGCAGAGAGCATCCAGTTCATGGCGGCGGAACAGCAATGAAATGGTGGCAGAGGTAGCCAACCAACATGGCAGCAGAGCAACAGCAACAGCTAGAGCTGTAGTCTGTCTCTCTGTCTCTCTTTATATTACATTCAGACTCTCCGCCTTAGCGCCTGCCCTAGGCTACACCCATAATCCCAGAAGTACTTCCACCCATAATCCCATCAGTACTAAAACCCATAATCCCAGGGATCACGCCTCAAGTCTCAAACTCTAGAAGTCCCCGCCCAATGACTCCATGAGGCTTTGGGGGGACAACTAGACATAAACCATAACAGACATTGATGTTATAATAAATATTTTAGTAGTTTGGAATTTATGAAATAAATAGTATAAAGGTTTTAATTTATCATTGTGAAGTACTTAGTAGTACTTTCATTAGTTTATAAAGAAAATCATACAGTCTAACTCAGTGTCCTGCTTTAAAGATAATTATTAGACTATGCTGAATTAATATAAATACAAATATAACCACAGATACACAAATTCATAAATACATTTATTAAGTCACAGTTCATTGAAAGCATGTTAATAAACCTGCCAGAGGTTCCATATCTTGAAAAGTTAATTTTAGTCCAAAAAAAAAGAAAAACTCTAAAAAAAGATAATTCATGATTTATAGGTCAGATCTGATCACAGTTTAATTTTTTTCTCTTAAAAGTTTATTTAATTTTGAGAGAGTGCAAAAATCTTGAAGCATAGTTATGAAATCAGTGACACAAAATAAACCAAGGAGACCCATTTGTCCAAATAAATCTTTGTCTTTACAGTCAATGATTGTCACATGTGATGAAATTTCTGTAATGTTAAATTGCTTGCTATATAGATATTACATGTATTTTTGTTACATTTAATTGTTAGAATATAAAAATGAGAGTTTATATTTAACATGCATATAAACATATATGTATGCATAATTTTTTTTAATAAACTGAAAACTACAGCCTGTGAGATACCTCAGTTGATTAAGCATGTGCTTAGGCAAGCACAGAGACTGGGGTTTGATCTTGAGCGCCACATGCCCTGTCAGCCCTGCCCCTTAGGCTCACTCAGTCATCCACTGAGACCAGCTGTGGTGGTGCACACCTGTGTTCCCAGCTCTGGGGAGGCAGGCTGAAAACAGAATCACTGTGAGTCTAGCCTGCACAGACCCTGTACCAAACACATAAAAAATAAATAAACAAACTATTAAAGATACATATCAATGAATTTCAATTTATTATCTAAGATAAAGTCATGGCCTAGCAGAATATGTTTTTAATGTCAGAAAAGCTCATGTAAAATAAAACATGAAAACTATAAATGTGATTCTGAAGGAATTATCATAATTACTATACTTCTATAATCATAATTTAACCCAAAATTTATATATACTGAATAAATGCTCCTGAAGACCTCCTCATGTCTTTTTCTATTATTAATCTCTTCCTCCTCTCTATCCTAATTAATTTTAAAACTTTTAACACTCCATTTTAACATTGCCTTTACTTAATGAGTATATAGCGGTTTTGTCATCTTTTATTTATTTTACTGAATAGCATGCTTATGATATACATCTATATTCTCACATGTTTTTCATTTTTATTTATTTCTGCTATTCATGTTATGGATGAACTTTCAGCAAGCTAAAAAACTTAACCTTTCCTTATCAGTTAAAAACATTTGTAGTAACTTATATTCACAAACATGTTTTTAATGCATATATGTACATAATAATATAGACTATATGCTGAGGATTATACAAACCTAATATACAATCTATGTCTCTCTAGATTATAGGTTATGTATATTTTCAACTTTTCCAAGTTTGGCTGCTGTTGAGTGTTAGAGGACACCTAGTAATAGTGTGCTGTTTCATTGTGATCATTTGTTTATTTTAATAAAAGAAGATTTAAAACCTCAAAGTATGCATCTGACTAAAGAACAGATACAAGTGAACAGTACATCTGAGTACCTTGGAGGTGAAGACGGAAGGGTGCCAAATGCGAACCCATCCTGTCTCAGAATAATAATCAAACAAGTAAATTGACTTGGATGTGATGAAAGAGCAGAGGAGCTCTGTTCAATCCAATCCCTGGCTTTCTAGTACTTATTCTTTTCCTCATGGTATATAAATAAAATTAGAAATTTATTGGTCTATCTCATAATTGTTATAAAGTAAATCATGACACAGATTACCCTGTACATTAAATTAATCATTGGCGGTATTCTTGATAATATACTGGGTCATTAATAATAAAAAAAATTCTTTATCTTACAGAATGTATCACGGGAGAATTGTGCCCTTCATCCTCAAAATAGGAGATAATTGAAATGCTGAGTTTCAAGGTAATTTCTAAGATTGCTTTTGTGAACTATTTTGTTTCCAAATTGACTTTATGTTTTTATTTAATATAACTATCATAAAATCCAGTACTGCAAATTAAGTAGACATCATTTTACTTAACTTTTCTTGGTAGCAATTTAATTCATGTATTCAAAGGATTACATGCTGAACGGTATCATGGGTTTTATCTCTTTAGAAAACTTATTATTATGGTACATGGATAGTACATTCTAGAAGTGAACATTATGGACCTCAAAACTAGCACTAATGTCCTATAATGAGTGATTATTTTAAGTATATAGAAATTGATTCAAGGAAATATAGAAATGCATTTTATTAGTTATTTCAAGTTTTAAGCTCTTTTAAAGAAATGTAAATGACTTATTCTGATATCCTAGAAACTGTCCCAGATTAGCACTGAATCCCTGGGCTCTGGAAGCATCCTGAACACAAGACAGATTGAGAGCAGTGCTTTACACTGACCTGCTTTACAAACTAAAATTCTGACATAATGGAAACTGGTTGGTTCTAGCGAAGGCAAATTGGCTTGTCATCCTAAGAGGAAGAGAAAGCTTTGTGAAGGGTGAATATAAAGAAAAATAGAGAGGGAGGTGACAACAAAGCAGGAGAAACACAAGGAAAGTTAAGATTCTGTAAGAATGTGCAGCAGAGGTAGGAGCAAAAATATGAGGTGAGTGAGTGAAGTATAGTCCATGACATTTGACTGAGAATAATGGAAATAAAAAGGTTTTCATCACTTGAATGAAAAGAAGAATAAAAAGTTCGCTCTAAGTTGGGAGAAAAAAATTGGATTGGGCCAAAGAAAGTATTAAAATGGTGGGAGGACAGAAAAATAACCTAATGAAAATAAAAATAGTATTATTTTTTAGTTTGCATTTGTAGAACTCAAACTACAAACAAAAAGGAGAAAACAATTACTTTCAGTAGTCACATTGTTGCATTTGTTGAAGAATTTTTTCATAGAAAGAGAAAGACTAAGATAAATTCAGAAAATTAATTACCTTTAAAGAACACAGGGGCCCGGCGGATGGCTCAGTAGTCTAAAGCCCCTGCTTGGGAAAGCTTGGGCGGCTTCAGGGACGTGGTTCGATCCCCAGCACCACATGCTGTGCCAGCCCTGCCCTCGGATCGGGCTGAGCCGGCCATAAAAAAAAAAAAAAAAAAAAAAAAAAAAAAAAAAAAAAAAAAAAAAAAAAAAAAAAAAAAAAAAAAAAAAAAAAAAAAAAAAAAAAAAAAAAAAAAAAAAAGACAAAAGACAGGTTCTTACATAAAAAGATGAGTCCTTCATTACTGACTTTTCTTCCTTTGGTTTTAAACCAGTGTTTTTATTCATTGTGTGTATATCTACATTTCTTCACATATTAAAACATGTGATCACACATAATATGGTAGATATTGCAATAAACTTTTAAGATAAAAAGTAAGCAAAAGGAAACTTCATGCTAGTAGAAGTTTCATGTCTAGTATGGGATACGAAAGAGATAAATTGTATTATATTTGATTGATATTATAAAAATTCCAAAACAAATAGCAATTTAAAAGAACAAAACTTTATAAGCTCACAATTGCAGAGTCGATAATTACACAAGAGGCTCCGCTCAGAGTTCCAGGGGTGCAATCCTTTCGCAAGTGGTAGTTACACCATAACAGATCCCACTGAGGTAAAATATTGGTAGAGCTATTTATTTCTTATAAATTCTGTTGGAAATTCTCATTGCTTGTAGTTTCCAACATCTTCTTTCTTCTCATAGGCATAGATTGTGCCTTCATTTCATCTTCAGTCAGCAATATCCTATTTTCCATTTATGAATTGTACCAGTTGACACATTAGCTTGTCTGCCTCTCTTTTCCATAGATAAAAGAATCTACTGACAATAAGAATTTAGAAAACAGACTATCCATGACAAACTTTCTGTTGAAATAACAATTGATTAAAATCTTTAATTTTTTCTACATGCTGGATAAATTTCAGTTATTTGTAGACTTTCTTTACCATAACAACTAATAGATTCACTTTTTCTAGAAATTAGGATATGGGAATCCCTGGGAATTAGGATACTTCCTGTCACCCAATTGAGTATGTAAAGCATAGTGATTACTAGGTAGAAATAAGTCTTCGGGATTTTTTTTTTTTACTTTCAAATTTTTTTTAAATTTTATTGTATTTAATAAGAAATAACAAGCCGGGCGTGGTCGTGCACGCCTGTAATCCCAGCACTCGGGAGGCTGAGGCAGGAGGATCGGTGAGCATTCGAGACCAGCCTGGGCTACAAAAGTGAGCTCAAGGCCAGCGTGAACTGCACAGTGAGACCCTGTCTCAAAAAGACCAAAAAAAAAAAAAAAAGAAATAACAATGTAACAGGGGCAAAACATGTTAGTAGTACCTTTACAGTATGTGATACAATGCATATTTTTGTCCTCCTAGCAGTTATACAGACCACAGGGTATAGACATGGTATTTTTTTGTAATCATTACTTGTACAAAAAATTTGTTCTTATTGAACTAAGAGAAAGTAGTTGTATACACAATCTAGTGTTCCATAATCGCAGTGGGTTACTGGTAAAACTGGAAATGATAGAAGCTGTTAATTTAAGCCTTTTACAGAAAATTTTGAAATAAATAGAACAGATATGTAGTTCAAGCGTGTGGGTGTACAGGGGTGAATGTTTTGAAAACTTTTGAAATTTATTTTACATGATTTATGCTGACACACTAAATGTGGCTGGCTATTTCTATTCTAGACATCTAAAATAAATTTGAAGGCTTTTCAAACAAATGTCTAGGGCACCGTCCAGGGCAGAAGTTACTCAGACAGTGTTTATAGCCCTGTCCGGAACTGAGTCCTAGTTGCACCTTCACTCTTAGAATCTGGCTCATGCATCCAAGTGTTGTGAATTATGGTGAGGGATAAACTAGTTGTCTATTTTCAATATATGTGACTTTGGTTGCCTACAGAATTTACATTGAACCTAATAGTATGAACTGTGATACATGTGCTTAGAAATCAGATAGAAATGTTCACAGCTTAAATAGGGAGAAGATGACTATTGTTAATGTAATAAAAGCATTGTGTGGACATAGGGAAAGCATTCACTGTAGTACAACAAAATTTCCAGGATGCAGTGTCAGAAAAGTATGCTTTAGAAGACTGTAATGAAATAAAATGCTTAGTAAACGTGGCCTTTCTACAAGACTGCCAGTAGACCTACCAGTGAGAATGTGAAGGTCAAGCTTATAAACCAGCAAGAATTCAAAGCTGTACATGGGGGGGACAGTCCACTAAGGATCCCCTTACTGTCCCTCCCTTGTATAGGAGCTGTCTTTCCCCCAATAAATCTATTCTGCTCAAACAAAGCTATAAATAGGGGTATGATGATTACTTATTAGCTTTGAAATCACAACTTATATCATTAGAATGCCTGGGAAGAAAAATGGAGACTGTGATTTAAAAGATTGAGATTCCTAGAAACATTTAATAAAAATCCAAATTTTTATAGATTCTAGAGGAAATTTATTAAGTAATAGCTTTTATTATTTTAGTGGATGTTTGTAGTACATAGTGATCACATTCATGAAGATTTGGTAAATATACATAACACATCTTAAATCTTCTTACCCTTTTCTCAGCTCCTCCTCCCCCTTTTTTCCATCTCTGGGTCCCTTTTGTTTTGCAAAGGATCAGATTCTCTATATTGTATCCTCTATCCATATTTAATTTGGGATTTCTCATATAAAAGAAGCAATGGGATAAGCTTTGCATCTCATTTCATTAACATTATGGCTCAAACTGCATCCTCTTGTTATGTTTATCCATTTTTATGGCAGAATATTATTTGCTTATGTGTAAACTCTACATTTTCTTTATCTATTCATTTGTTGATAGATATATAGGTTGTTTCCAAATGCTTAGCTACCATAATTTTGATGCTAGAAACATAGGATATATGTGTACAGTTGCAGTATGATATCTTTAACTCACTTTAAGTGAGATAGGTGAGTGGATTGGAATTCCTGATTTTAATGTTTTGAAGATTCTTATTGCTATAGTGGCTATGCCAGTTCATCTCCTCAGAGATAATGTATCAGAGTTCCTTTTCCCGAGTACTTCTTTCAGAACTTGTTCCCTTTTAATTTCTTAACGAAGGCCACGCTTTCCTATGTAGGATGGAGCTCAGTGTTGTACGTTGCATTTCTCTATTCTCCAGTGATATCAATCATTTCTCCATGTATTTAGCACTATTTGCGAATGATGTATTTGTCTACATATAAGATTAAAGAATTCACTACATCTCTTAAAATTAATAATCAAATTCAGTAATATAGCAGGATACAAAATAAAAATACAAAATCAACACCATACCTGCACATTAATAGTAAAACCGTTGAGAAAAAAATAGGTCAAAAATAGCATTCACATTCTCTGGTTTATAGAAAGAGCATCTAGCAGCTTGCCTCATCCCCAAATGTTTGCTTGCTGTCAGTGCATTGTCTATTTAGTACTTGGAGCTTTACCACAAGAATATCTGTAACCAAATAAACCAGCAACATGTGCACATATTGCATATTTTTAAATGGAAATTTAAAATTTAAATTGTTTAGGGCTAATTAACCAATGATCTAAATAATTGATAAAATATGAACTAATAAGTAGGTAGACAACCTTTATAATAATTATCTTAGTAAAGGAAATGTGCAGATTTGAGATTCTTCTCAGTTGTCTATTGATAAGGCTCACAACTCTACAGTCATACTCCCCCCAAATACCTGTTCTTTCCTAAAAAGGTCCACCAAATTGCTGTTCTGAGTCTTTCCAAACTGCAGACGATACTCTTTTCCTTTCTTTTGTTTTCTTCTTTCCTTTCCTTTCCTTTCCTTTCCTTTCCTTTCCTTTCCTTTCCTTTCCTTTCCTTTCCTTTCCTTTCCTTTCCTTTCCTTTCCTTTTCTGTTCCTTTTCCTTTTCCTTTTGTTCTTTTTCTCTTTTTCTGTGTGTTTAGTACACACTCTACAGGGTCTACAGGGTCTCACTAAGCAGATCAGACTCCCAAAGGCTGGAATTGCAGGAGTACCACCATGCCTAGTTTCAGTCCCCATCTCAGCGCGCCCCGTGGGCGGTCTGGTATGGAACCCTGTCGCTAAGGCTACCTAAGAAGGCGCTTTAGACCGCTGAGATATCTGGCTGGCCCTATGATTCTAATTATTGTGCCTATGTTTACTAGGACTATGGGTTTCCATTTTTAGAGACACAATAATCTTTGGATTTATCCAGGAATATTGAATCTTTGAAATCATTTCATTCCTTTCATAATTTTGTAATTTGCTACACTTTTTCAGTAAATATAGCATCAATTCAAAGTAAAGGAACACATATAGATTTTATCTCTATAAACTTTTTTTTCTGTATTATTTTAGGAAAGGCTCTACAGGGTATTCAGAGTCTCACTACTATATTGGACTCATAGTGATCCACCTGTTTTCAGCCTCCCAAGATCTGGGATTACAAGCCCATGCTACCATGCCCAGCCCCAACTTTCTCAGCATGCCTCGTGAGCAGGGCTGGCACAGCAGACCTGGGGATCAAACCCCTAGCCCCTGCAGCTGCTTGTAGGCGCTTTCATTTGCTGAGCTATCTGGCCGGCCCTCTTCAAACTTTAGATGAAAGTTTTACTTTGTGTTTCATTCATTATTTAATGTAAATATTTTTGTATTAACATTATTTAATTATTACAAATTATTTCTGCCTTTTATTACTCTATGTTTTTACTTATTTTGCTGTTATATTAAAATGTGTCATTCTTCATTATTCTCAGCCTTTGGATTTTTTTTTTTTTAATGTATGTTTCTTACAGGGTCTGTCTATGCAGCTTGGACTCTATTGATTGCCCTGTTTTCAGCTTCCCCACCCAGCGTAGAGATTACAGATATGTGCCACCACACCTAGACTGGGTGGACAGCTCAACTCACCCAGTGGCAGAGAGCAGTCACATATGATGCCAGGGATCGAACCACTGTCCTGTCTATTGGCCTAAACTTGCATAAGCAGACACTTTAGTCTGCAGAGCTATCTCGCAGGTCCCGTCAGCTTTTGGATTTTTAATTCTTTATTGTCTCAGAGTTGTCCAGTTTCATATGTTAAGATTTACATGGAGCCATTTTCATATGTTTTGTTTAAATTAAACTTGTAATTTTATTTGATAAAATTACAATGCCTAAGCAAGTTTAACAAACTTTTGTTATTTTCTTAAAACTAAGAAGTTCAGGGTCAGCCAGAGAGCTCAGCAGATTAAAGTGCCTTCTCAGGCAGATACAAGGGCCAGAGATTTGATCCCCAGCCTGCCAGGCTGGCCACATATCTGGGATCTATTGATATGGTGAAAGCAACAAAAATTAATTCCTCCTTACTCCTACGAATGGTATTAACACTCCCCTAATTTCAGCATAATTGTAATATTTGGTATTTGGTAGCATATAATCTCCATTCTCATTCTTTTACTTTCTATGCACATTTCAAGCAATCTCAAAGTGTAAAATAGAGAGTCACATGACATAGAGAGAAATTTAACAAAAAAAGTTTTTCTTTAATTTTTTTTTTTCCCCGCATGAGATAAACATGGTAACCAAAAGGAGGAAAATCTCCAGTGAAGATGAAGAGCAGGCCAAAAGAACGCAGCTTCTCCAGGTTTAATAGGTTTTAGCCTTTCACAACTTAAACCAATTCTTGTTATATTATGCAAGATACAATATTACATAGGCTTAAACTTCAGGCAGTTTCTATTATGCTTAGAAAGAGTATCTTAACTTGGTTTTCTTGATATTTCCAACTCCTAACTCTCCATCCTTATTCTGCTATTAGTTTCTGTGATGGTTGATCAATTGTGTCGGCTTGAGAAGTTAAGAGCTTAACTTAGTGGGTTCAGCAATTCCATATCCTAGCCCCACACCAGCTGACTCATGACTTAAACAATATAAAAGAGAACTGAGGAAGGATGGAAGGCTCTATTTTCTGGTAAGAGGTCCTGTCTTCACAGTCAGCTTCAGTATCTCCTACTGACTTCTAACACAGACTCTTTGACTTCTGCCTTAGATCCTAACTCAGCCTTCTGGTGTAGATTGATCATCCTTCATTGCTGCAGACTCACCAGACCCAACGGCTCCAGATATAGCCTTCTATCACAGACCATTGGCCTCCTTATGTGGACTTGCCCAGAACACTGCAGTGAGCTCCAGACCTTGGACCTTTAGTCCGCAGTGTGCAGATGCCCTCTGCACATGTTCTTATCTGACTGCAGCTGACCATCATAGGCCAACCTTGTAATTTCTAATAATTAGTATATCTTGGGTTTTACCTAGTCCTCTTATAAAGCTTTGACTGATGTAGTTTCCCAAGTGCGTTATTTTCCTAGAAAAATATTTCTATTACCATTTCCAAATACAGTATCATTTTTTTTCTTATTTAAATAAAACGATGTTATCCTAAGCAAATAGATATAAAATACTTTTTGTCTTATATTATTTAATAATCGTATGTCTTGATATATACATGGCATACTGACATAATTACTTATCTATTTTTAAGTGTGCCATGGTTTATAATATATTGTTTGTCTACTTCTTATACTATTTTAAATATTCAAAATATCAGAATTTAAAATAAACTAAAACTGTTATTTATGAATTTGAAAGCCCAAAATGAAATTAATTACTGACTTCTTTAAATGGCAAGACCTTTGGTAAGTGAACTAGATACTTCAGCATAATGTGTGGTACATATTAATTTGTGTGCTGTTTAAGGTTGGCACTACTATATTTTTATGGAAAGACCAGGCATAAAGTAATACCATATGGTAAAACAGTATTGATATCACAGTGTCTGACCTCTGAAACAGACCTTCAATTTCTTGAAGGAGCTCCCACACCAAACACAGTGTCCCAAAACAGAAAGTACTCCTCACTGGCTCATGAAGATGTGGAATGAGTGACACGCAGGAGTCGATTTATGTTAGTCCTAAAAGCATCTCATCAGAAACTGAAGTCCATTTCAGATTGCTTCAAATTCCCTGTGTTTCTTAAATAGTTTGCCAGTTAAATCAGTAATGTCTCACATACAAAGATTTGCTGTGTTTTCATATTATATGCAATTTATAAATACATGTGATGCTTGATTTTATCTCTGGGTCACCCACGTGAACTACAAGCACAAATTTAAGAACCTCCCACATAAAGGAGTCAAGGATTGTCCCTCCTTGACATCCTGTATTGTCCCTCCTTGACATCCACTGTAACTTCTCTTTCTAATAACAGTGAAGTGTCTTCCAAATTCATTGTTGATGTGGGAGAATATCTTTTTGAATTTTGTTCCACTGAAAGCATCTCCTATATATTTGCCATCTTATCAGTCATCATGACATTGAACTTTTCTTCATATTTTCTTTTTGTTGTTTTTCACTGGGATATATCTAGAAAAACAAAAATATAAAGTGCAATTAATTTCATTTTTATACACAGCTTTCAACCTGTGATCCTTCTCAGAATTGAGCTTAAATATTTCAGCTTGATATTGGAGCCACCCGATAAATCATAGCTGTGCACAAATTTTGTATTCATATCCCCAGCTTTTCAAGGAGGTTTCATAATCCACTTTTATCACTTACTTTAAAACTTTACTCAAGTATTCATCTCTCCTTTTTAAAAAAATCTGAAGGTCGATACTGAAATTTTCCTTTTGCAATGTAATGATTCATTGATTGTGTCAACTTGAGAAGCTAAGAGCTTAACTAAATCATCTGAGGAATCTACACCCTAGGGTGTAGAGGCCCCCCACTTTAGAGTGACTCATCACTTAAAGGAAGATGGGGAATGATGGAGGGTCCCTTTCTTCCTCAGAGAAGCTCCAATCTTCACCATCAGCTTGGATGTCATCTCTTGGCTCTAGCATACACTCTTGGTTTCTGCTTTGGATCCTTCAGACTTCTGGTTTAGACTCATCAGCCTTCCATCTCAGATCTGTTAGCATCCTGAAACAGACTTGCCTGGAGCACTGCAGTGAGCTCCACACTCTGAACTGAACCCTTCAGTTTCCAGTGTGCAGATGCTCTCTGCATGCTTCCTCATCCGACTCTGTGGCTAAGCATTGTAAGCCAATCTTGGAATCTTGTATACAGTTGTCCATCTTGTGTTATGTCTGTATCTCTAGCAAATCCCTGACTGATACATACAAATACAGTCATCTAAATTTGTGCATGTCTTTTCTCTTAAAGTACTGGAACTGCATTGAGTAGTTATATGAGCACTCTAATCCTTGGTATAAAAGTTAGTATATTTCTCTTTGAATTTCTTATATTTGTCGATCACATAGCCCCTGAACATCATTCATGTATTTTTTTGTTTCTCACTTTTGTCAGTTATTCCAGAATAACAAATATATGCAAATATTAAATGGGTTACTTACAATAAAAAATCAATATGTACTTCTTTGGCATATTCATGTCAATAACATTTGGACATGCAAAATATTTACATTAATGTTTGTTAACTCATCCTTGAATGTATTCATAAAAATAATTAACTTTTCTCAGTATTTTTCTCTGCTCCTTCTTCAGTTTATGTAACCATGAAAAGTGAATGAACTGTGGTTTTTACTACTTCTATCACAAGGAATAGTAATGCATAATATAGATGTGAGGTTTCATACATATTTTATGATTTGTCTTCGATAACTTTCTTCCACATTGCATTCCCTGAGGGGCCAGGATGGGTTCCCAATCCAGCAGTTCCTACCTGAGAAAGGAGAACTCATGCTGATTTTGATAACTGCTAGCTCACAAAGTGAATCCCCATTCTCACTGCTGGAGATTCTGTCTGCGACCAAAGGTGTCCTATTGATGTACACGTAGAACTCTCATTAACATGGTGAAAGTTATTCAGGCACTTCACCAAAGGCAGGTTCCCCTTAGTGTTGAAAGATGAACATTCCTAAAATAAACTCTTTTTACATCTAAATTGCAACTTGCAGGAGGTCTCACTCCTGAGCCATGCAAAAATAAAAAAGCAAACTCTCATGTGGATAATGAGTATATGCAGAATTCTTTAGTGGATAATCACAGTCATTGGCGAAAGCAAGACACATCTGTGCATGCATAATAACAATCTCAAAAGCTGTGCTGCTTGGAGCATGGTCTGTTGCTGTGAGTAAAAGAAATTAATCTAGGGATGAAAAATTATTATGGCACCAGCTCAATAAACTATAAAATAAACTTAATGTAATTACATTTGATATCAATTTAAGCATGTAGTATAATCACTGAATTTGAAAAAGATGATTCTGAGAAAATATGAAGTACTCATAGTGATAATTATTTAATAATGCCTGAGGAAAACATCTACTTAAAATCCTGGATATATCTCCAAAGCAATAGACAAATAAATTGATCACATTTATGTGGGATAAGAACTGAAAATTACTCTTTGCTAAATAAATAACCTATTCTGCAGTGAATTGGTCAAGACTGATTTTAGGGAAGCAAAATCTGACATGTAGATATTTTCCTAGGAGATAACTCTTTTTTCTTTTTTTAAAAAACAGTGATTAATGCTTTCCTTTTACTCCTTTTTGCCTGTACTCTGGCTTTCCTGCATTTCTTTATTCCCTTTATATTTGATCTTTTCTATTCACCCTTATATTTTAAGAAATCCCCCAAAATGTTTCTTCTCTATTCCCATATCCTCACTTATATTATTTTAACTAAAACTGGAACACCTAGAAGAAAAATGCAAAAAGCTAAAGCAACATGCACGCTCCACCCCCAAATTTAACCATATTCATGAATTCCTTTTAAAAAAATGAATAAGAAAATAAACATTAGAACTTTGAAAACTGGAACATACATCATTGTACAATCCACTATAGCAGAGTGGGAAACTGGGAAAAGTCATCAACCTGTCAAAAGAACATGAACACAAAAGAGCATAGGGCAGATGTTGTTCAATGTTTTCTATATTGCTTTGTAATTTATAATGAAATAGATGTTTAATTTAGGCTCCCATGCACTCTACAGTCTCTTTTAATAGTCCATTAAATTTTATTTTTAACATTTAAAAGTTTGTTTCATAAATAAGGAACAATAACCATGATCATCTCTAATTTCTTCTATAAAAATCATCCTACCATGATTTAAGCAACACAAAATTCTACTTTATAGTAGTCTGTGATTAATTTATTATATAATTCTATATAGTTGTCTAATAAAAATTGTGGCATTTATGACTTATTTCCATCATCCAAGAAACCTTATTTTAAAAGATAGGTTTGAGTTACTTAACTAAGTAAATGGATGTCAAACCTATTAGCACTGTTAGGCCATTTCAGAAGTTTTACAGTATAGGATTTGACCATGTCTCCAAAATCACTGATGATGAATTTGAATGTCACTAAATTTTCCAAACTTTGTACATAAAACTTAAAAAGACTGCCTGAGTTTAGAATCTCTGCTGCAGATTATTGGGTTAAATTTATAGCTAAAACCTTCAGAAAGGGAAAAGCCACATAGTTTATTTTTCAACAGTCAGATTGAGAGACATGATAATTCAATGTTGATATGAAGCAAATTTGATTTCTAAATTCTTGTTGTAAAATGAAAAGTGCTAAGCAATATAACACTGATTTCAGCCCCTGCCAACAATCTTACCTGAACAATTCTTCCATCCTTATCCCTTCCCTTTAACTAGCCAGTCTAGAAAAATGTATTTATTGCTTTAAATACAGTTTCTTTTCATATTCGTGATAGAGCTAATTATTCATTTTTTTACTCTCAGTTTTGTATCTTTCATTAAGTCCTGTACTGTTGAAGATGATTCTCCTTTAAGAAAGAGAATGCCATTAAGGAAACCGTATATCATGATGGTATGATGTTTTGAAACATGTTCCACCTGACATTATCATGAGTTTTCAAGCTGTTGAATGTAGGATTAATTCGTCAACCAGTGCATTTCTAGTCAGCCATCTGAACTACAACCACTGCTCAAACTCATTCTTAGCATAGTTGTATAAATACCTACTTATTTCTTTCCTAAGCTCTTCTGTGCAGCTGTGTGAGTTTAATTCCACTTAGTAAACTGGATGTTTCAGTCCAAACTCGATGGCTCCAAGGCAAATGGGCACATGGCAGAGAGCAGCAGTTTACGGAGGTGGAACAGCAACAGTGGCAACCGGGAAAGAGTCTGTCTCTCTGTCTCTCTTATGTTACATTTAGGCTATTTGCCTCAGGCTGGGTATAACACTCACACACATAATCACAGCAGTACAAAAACCCACAATTCCAGCCTTGGATCTCCCATAATCCCAGTGGATCATAAATTGATCTCAAACTCCAGAATTCCTCATTCCATGACTGCATGAGGCTTTGGAGGGACTAGACACAAATCATGATAATCCTAGAGGATGCTTGATATCATACTGGCAATAATTTACAAAATTTTTGAATTTACAATTCTTTAATTTACTTGCAGTTTTGAATTTTAATATTAAAAATTTAAAAATGATGTATTTTTTCAACATTAGTACCATTAAAATATTATGCTTCTGATTTCCTGATAATTTATATATCAATATTTTTGAGTGGCACAGTCCTTGAGGTTTAGCCTGAAGTATATTGCATTTGTTGATGTAACTTACAAATGTGTACAAGAAACAGTTTTTCCATCTTTGCAGCATTACAAATGGAAATCTTTAAAAGAAATGACTTATTAATGTGTCTTATTCAGCTTTTTGCAAAGATCATTGATAGTTATTACTTACACTATGAGGATTATCAAATTTGATTATATACTATGGACATGATCTTTATATTTCTACTACTAGACTCTTTAAAATGGAAAACATACTTTTATTTTGAAACCCAGGAAATGCCATCCACAACCAAAAGAGGCAGTTGGAGACCACCAGCTTCCCCATCAATACAGACTTTTCATTTTCTCCCAGACTGTTGCTGATCATGGGAGTGTATCATATATTTTTAACAGCATGAAATAATCAACAATCCTGCACTAGACCCAGATCAAGTTCAGCAGGCAGGAAAATGTTCCAATAGAATTTAAAAAATGATCATGAAATTCAGGCTATAATCCCTTTCTTTCTATGTTTATTCTATACGAAGTTATTGCTAAAAGATACAATGCAGTGGTTAAGCAACTACTCAAAAAAGTCTTACTTAATATAAATATCCCTCATGAGTTTTATTATATGTGCTTCCTAAGTTTAAAACTAGATAAAAAAATTCTCTGAAGGAAGAACAAAGATTTTTAAGTAGCCCTTTCATGATTTTCTTAAATCTAGATTTCTTAAGAATTGAATTCACAGCCGGGCGTGGTGGCACACACCTGTAATCCCAGCACTCGGGAGGCTGAGGCAGGAGGACCGGTGCGAGTTCGAGACCAGCCTGGGCTACAAAAGTGAGCTCAAGGCCAGCCTGAACTGCATAGTGAGACCCTGTCTCAAAAAGACAAAAAATAAAATAAAATAAAATAAAATTGGATTCACAAAAGGCAGATCTGTCATTTGTGCCAGATACATAAACCTGACCAGGAATTTATGATAAAACTGTCATAATGGAAAGACCAACAGCACATGATCTCATTCCTGTAGAATCTGAAGCATGCAAGCTTTTAGAAGCAAGAGTAGAAAGTTGATAACTAAGGTCTTGAGTATTAGAATTTGTATTTGTCAAGTAAATGAAACAAATTTTGTCAAATAAAAAAATCTGATCAAACATTGCTATAATAAGTCACACTTTCAACAGTGCTCTCCAGTTTATTTCAGATAATTCTAAATGAAAGCACTTCTAATCCTCACAGCCTATATTCTGGACTTACTATTTTGTTAAAGATTATATCATACAACATTCTGTACTATGAAAGCAATAGATTAATGTCAACATCCTTAAATGTCTGTAGATATGCATTTAGATATTTTTCTCAGGGCCAATAATTATATGCTATGATTTTAATACTAACTTATCTTTAAAGCCTCATGCAGTCATAGGTGTCATTTTCTCAGAGGTGGCTGATTCTGGAGTCTGTGACATTGCAAGTCATTCATGGTGCAATTCTAAGCACAAGGGCAATAGAATTAAGGATGTGAATGGCACCCACCTTAAGTACACTGGCTATGAGATAAGGATAAAAAGACATATGGTCGTTCCTTCTTGCTTTGCAACCTTATGCATGCTGCAAACTGTTTCTCCCCTAAAGTGCCTATCTGATATTGCAACCTGCTTCCAATATACCAACAAAAATTGGCAATACAATTACCCAAACTGTTCTGCATATGAGCATAAATATATATTCCTTCCTTTTTCTTCCTCATCTTTTTCATCCATTCCTCAGTTAATGGCCATGTGGGTTGTTTCCAAGATTTAACTATGACAAATTGTGCTATAAACATATATTGATGTGGTATGAGATTTTCAGTTATTCTTCTAGAAAAATATGTAGGAGGAGAATAGCTGGCTTGAATGGAGGCTCCACACTCGATTTTCTGAACAACAACCACACTGATGTTCAGAGTTGTTGTATAGTCTGTACTCTACACTACCACCAAGAGTGGAGAAGTTTTCCTGTTTGCTCACAGCCTCTCCAGCATCTTTTTAAAATTCATTTTAATGAGGAAAAAAGATAGAATAGCAATAACAATTTCCAATCAGGTTAGTAGGACAGTTATAACAATTAATGTTTTGCATATTGTTATCTTCACAGTAGTTATTTAGAGGACGAGATACAGACATTATATCTCCAGCATTTATTAATGGGCACTTCATTATGTAGCAGAGAACTGGTAAAATTGGCCCTTGCCATCTCCAGGAACCAGAAAGTATGGTACGATTTCAGACACCGGGGAGATCCCTCAGGGCAAGGCCTTGTGGTGGACTTCTACAGAAACCAGACTAAGAAAACTCACCTGATTTTATCAGAAAATTCTCCTATGATATGCCCAGACCACATGTACAAGAAAATCTTAGGTCTTTATGCCTGTTCCAGGAATGCCCCGACACAAGCTAAGTAATTCTGGCCACTCAAGTTCTTATAAGTCACTATGGGTCCTGATTTTCTAAGAAAACAGCAGATAATACTTCAGGTTGCCTTCTAAAATACGTTTTGTCCCTTTCTTTAAAAAAGAAATAGTGGGCTCTCATAGCTAGTTATAATAAGTCAGTCCTAAATCTGACATGTCTTAATTCCAAATTCTTCTGACCTTGATAAGTACCTCTGGAGAAATCACAAGTGTAAGAAGGTCCCTTATGCCTGTTTTCTTTTTTCTTTTTCTTTTTATCTGCTTGCATCTCTTACCATGCCAAACTCGCTGTGCCCACCACATACACATATTATAGAAAAAAAAAAAACATATATTTAAACTCATCGACTCTAGCCCTGTCATGGCAGATTACTGTCCACCATACCAACTTCTTCTTTGTGTCCCTTTTTAGTAAATACTGCCTTGCAGTGCAGCCCAGGAAGCCAGGAAAGCAGCTTCAAAATTCCATTCCAATCTGTCTTCCCTACACTCTCTGTCATTTATTTACATGTGTTCAGACACTGCCACACCTGTAATCCTTCCACTAGCAGCATTTTTTTGTTTTAACAAGATGAAAATTCTAGGCCTAGGGAAAGAATGAATTATAATTAACTTGGCTCCAATTTAAGTTGACATTTTGTCTAATTGTTATGCTTAAAGCATTTTTTTGTGGTCTGAGAGTAAATTACAGGGTTAATTTGTACTCCTGCTGCTTCAGCAGATATGAATTATTTTTTGAGGTCACTTGGAATGTTGGAAGCAACCATATTTATAATGAAACAATCTGAGACTACAGGACAAAAGGAAAATCAGAAGAAGCCGTTTTTCTTTGAAGAATAAATAGCAGTGTCTACATTTGTTATGCTGTAGTTTTAGTTTTAGAGGAATCTGAACATTGATTTCTAAAATGATTGTACCAATCCACATGCCAATCAACAGTACACGAGGGTTCCTTTTTTTCTGCGCAACCCTGCTAGCTTTTGTTATTGATTTATTTCTTGGTACTAGCAGTTCCTTTTCAAGTGAAATGGAATTCTATTGTTTTAATTTGCATTCCTCAAATGACCAATGATGAACAGTTTTTCACATATTGCTGTTTTTACTTCTTCAGCAGAAATGTGTATTCATTTCACATACCCTTCTTTGTATCGGGTCTTTAAATTTGATAGGTCTGAATCTTTCAGTTCTTTATGCACTCTAGATACTAATCTTTTGTCTGAGGAACAGTTAGAAATATTTTCCTGTACCGAGGATTACATGTTCATACTGTTGGTATTTTCTTTTGCTGTGAAAGCTTTAAAAAATAGACTAGAGGTGCCCTTCGAACCAATTATTCAACTTCATTGTATCTTTCCAAAAGAATTCCAAAAGAATTGAAATCATATCATGACTATATATGTACCCTGATGTCTATAGAAGCACAGTTTATAATAGCCGTATCAACCAAAGAATGGCTAAAGAAAATTTGGCTATTTTTACAATATCGAGTACTGCTCAGCTGTAGAGGAGAATAAAATTGAGATATTTCTAGGTAAACGATTATACCTTGATAACATACATTGAAGTGAAGTAAATCAGACACACATATGTACAATTAACTTGGTTTCTCTGTTGTGAGAAAAAATATAAATAAGAGCTGAAATGTATATAGACATTTTTAAATAAGATATTCAAATGGGAAGGGGAATTAGTGAGGTGGCAGAGGGAAGGAAGAGAAAACATAAAAATGAGAAGACAGAAGCTTCTGAAAAGGAAAGGAAGATGAGTTGAATAGAAGGATAAGGGAATAGGGAAAAATAAAACTGAAAATATATCATGCACAGTACAAATTCCCTCTGATGAATATAAACATTAGATATATATAAAACATAATCAATATTTTTAAAAGAAAATAGATAAGTATTATAGGGTAAAGAATATCAAAGAAGGTATAAATATTATCATGTGATAAACTTTTACATCATAATATTTATCCTACTATGATGGGGGAGGAAAATATAAAGGAACACAGTGGTAAAAGGTAGAAAATTTCAAGTATGCAAGGAAAGGGCTTGCAGTGGATGCTACCAATAAAGAAAAATATGTTTGTTTTTGTTGGTTTGACTAAACTGATTTTACTCCTTCTAAAAGTTATAATGGCATCATGGTTTTATGCCAATATGTTTCATTAATCTCATGTGTTATCTACAAAATTTTATAATTATTCTCCATTAATATTCTGCAGAAATTTAACTTCTAAGACAATGATGATTGTTTTAAAAAGTACATAACTGTTCTGTAGTTATATTTTATATTTCAAGGTATGTGGTATCTAGATGAGATGATAAGATTAGACCTACTCCTTCAACTACAATACTGACATTGCTGATAGCCTTGATGTTCAACAACTGAAGTTAAGAGATGAAAGTTAAAAATTTTAACTGGAATGGTTTAAGCGTAAATTCTGAAAGGTTTGATTGGCTTTGTGAGATACAAAAGTTCTATTCTTTTGCTATATATGTCTTGTTTTAACTTGGTCTTAACTATGCATCAGAAAAGTACAATCACAAGTTATAAAAAATAAAGTTATATTAATATACTGAGCTGTAAAAGACTCACGTCAAGAGCTTCTGACATTGCCAATTCTGCTGATAATTTACTACTATTATGAACTACATAATTTACTACTATTATGAACTATAAGACTATACTGGGTTATTTTGCTGAAGTTACATACCTGCAATATTTGAATGACAATGGAACACCCATGTCTGACAAAACAAAAACCAAAAAACGAGGAATATAAATGAATATATGTGTGTGTGTGTATATATATATGTATATATATATATATATATATATATATATACATATATATATATACATATATATATATACAATAGGACAGATGTACAGCTACTTTCTCTTACTTCAATGAAAAGAAAGATTTGTACATGTTACAAAGATTTGTACATGAGAAGACAAGGTATCATGTCTGCATCCTGTATTCTGAGTAAACTACTATGAAGACAACAATATGCAACACATTATTATGATTGTTCTATTAACCTATTTTAAAACTGTCTCATTGCTATTTCTCTTTAAAATTAATTTTAAAAATTAACTGGGCTAAGATGACAGCCATTATTTTGGCCCTTCAATGTCCATATGACACAGAACATGAGGGGACATTTTCTTCAGGTTCTTACAACTTTGCTGAGTCCTCCACCCTTCTGAGTAGTGAGATTGTTGGACTCCAGAAGACAAGAGACAACCAAATGTATTATATGCTGAACAGCATCGTCACCAGACAGAATTGTCTCTCAGGCTTCCAGAGAAAGCCACATGATAAAGAAAGTATGTGGCCCATCCTATCAGCTAACTGTTGAGAAGCTTAGAGGCCCACACATAGTTCTAGAAGAAAGGCTTTTCAGACTTTAATTAGAATAAGTTACTGACTTCAATAGATATTAAGTAGTAGTTTTGATTAACATAGTGTTTGCTTAAATTTGTATTAAATACTCAGTAGAAATCTATTAATTAAAGATGTATGAAAGTAATGCAAATATAGGAAAAGAAAGCCAAAGGAGTTTGAATCGCTGACCCCTGTTGAAGGTTTCTAGATACACCTGAGATGGAGACCTCTTTGAAATAGCTCTGAAAAGGATTTAAATTTAATCATTTGTTTTTCAATATTTACTTATGAGTTTGTTCCAGGTAGGCCTAGGCCCCTTGTCAGGAGATGAACAACAGATTTGTAGTATACAAATCTCTATGAATTCTGAGGACTCTAGTGCCTGAGGCACTGAAAGAGCAATGCAAGGCCACCGCTGGGGATCCCTGGCTCCAACTCCCATCAACTAGGTAAAGCCTATGCGCACAGGCATTTCAATTCTACCACAACTCTCAACCTGAAGATAAGACAGGTCTCCTAATTGGCAAAATTTATGACTTGGGGAAGTCTATTTATTGATTTCCAAGGGCTGTTCTGATTTCTGCACTTTCCTCAGTATCCCCTTCCTTTGTATGAGAACCACATTAAGTGTGGGCTTCCCAGAAAATTGTTTCCTAAAACACCAGAAAATCTTGAATTCTGCTAGACAATTTTGATTCTCCTGGAGCCTTAAAATTAAAAACAAAAAACAAAAACAAAACAAAACAAAAAAAAAAAAACTTGTCTTTTATTTAAGCTGTCACAGCCCACTTATTAATCCACAATATAGCTTTAAACTGGTCTAGTGACCAACTGGTTACAATTGTGTGTGACTCTTTCCCCTACTCTATCTTTCTGTTTTGATGACTATGGTTCAGTCAAGAATTCTTTAGTTTCTTGGTTTAAAGCTCCATAGGACATAACACTGAGGTCCAGGCAGTGCGACAATCATATCAGGACCCCCAGCAGACATCATGGATTTTATTACACTCCATTATGTTATCATGGGCTCTTCCACTTACCAGGCCTGTTCTCTTCTGCTTGGCTATTACTTTCATGCCTATTCAGTTTTCAATATTTCTCACAAATAGAATTGCCAGTTTCACAAGTAGTTGCTAAAAACCACCTCACCATCATCCTCAATCTTTAATTCAAAAACAATCCCAACAACCACTGTCACTAAGCAGCAGGAAGTGGCTAAAGATGAGATATAGTGTCAAGTTCTCAGATCTAACCAAACTGTTTGGAATGAAGAACTCCGATCCCTGTCATCCAAGTCTGACCAAAGTCCACTCTAAGCCTTGTCCCACCCAAACACAGAAGCAGGTAATTACTCAGCCCTGCTATCCATAACTGTGACTCTTGTGTTTCCTCATCCCTTGTTCTTGGGGTAACCACAATCCCCTCTCCCTTCTGAATTTCCCTATAGTCTGAAAGAGCACATGGTCCATAAGAAAGGTTCTTTTCTGATGCCATTCAAGTTAGATTTGAAATAAAATGGTCCTGTTCAGCCCATATTTTCATTTCTGTTTTTCCCGTTGAGCATTAGTGTTAGTAAAGACACACAAAGAAATGATACACTTCCAGGAGTTTTTCTGGTTGCAACAGTTTGAAGATGGCTATCTTTATTATCAGAACATATTTTTAAGAAAAAATATTCTTCCAGTTTTATAATTGCCTTGTGTAAAGTATTTTTGCTTAATTGATTATAAGATTAATATATTTTAATAATTTTAGACTTTGAATCATATGTGACTATTTCAAATATTTTGGAGTACAGGCTTGTCATGGTGGATGTCATTACTTGATATTAGATGACAAAATGATCTCCACTGCTATGCTCAGCTGAAATTGTCAATGATCCTGGTGAGATACCAGGTAAGGGTCTCCCTATGCAGCTCAGGCTAGCCTTGAGCTCACGTTTGTAGCCCAGGCTGGTCTCGAACTCGCACCGATCCTCCTGGCTCAGCCTCCCGAGTGCTGGGATTACAGGCGTGAGCCACCACGCCCGGCTTAGAATGTGCTTTATGTTTGTTTATTTTCTTTCCTTTCCAGAGTTCCACTTAAACAGAGCTCTTTTCCTGAATTTTTTTCTTTTCCATATTAGGGATGATGATGTTTTCACATATCCAAGATCAGTCATGTGACAGTAAAAAATAATCAACATGGGTGAATATAACAAAGTAATATTTTCAAGTAAATAAGGTAACGTAACTACAAACTCCTTTAACTTTTCATTAGCAAAATTGGTAGGATATAGCTATGATTTCTTAGATAACAATATAATTCAATTTAAAATTCAAATTAGATTGAAAAATAGTAAATACAATTGCAGAAATATACAAAAATATGTTCAGCTGAGTTTTTGAAATCTACATTACAAATGGAGAGTAACATAAATAAAATAACTACACAGTGCATTCTTATTTTTTCCCTGCAAAATCTTCATTTCAAATTGTTTAAATATTTACATGAGTCCTGGTATAATAAAAATGGTATATCATACCACATATGAAATCAAATTATTTATTCATAAATATCTTAACAATTATCATTCTATTACCTATTTTCTCACTTTAGATGCCCACTAATTAGAACCGACTGTTTCTTGAATTCTTATAGTATGTGAATGATGCTCTTAACACCCAACCAGACACCTTTATTTTTCTCTGGTTGCGTCATTGAAAAAAGCAGAGTAGAGCCAAACCTTCAAAAAAATTTAATCGTTAACCATTTGTAAGAAATGACACCTTTTATATTAGCAAGGCACCAGAAAACATCTGTGTAAGAAATGTCAGAATGAAATACAGCAAAGCTGACTTCATACTGAGAATCTTTACAGCAGAGTGCATAAGTCTTCTCACATGTAGCCTGTTATCCTAGTGTGAAGACCATAAGGGAAGTAATTGAAAGAGGGTATTTCCAGCTGATTCTCTATTTTATCTTTATATTTATGAGAAGGAGATAAAGGTCAGTGTTCAATCTAGCAAGATCAGAGTTTATGGCTTCTGTTGGATGCTAGTCTTGAACTTGTGTAATACAGGTTCTCCTTCCTAACAAACTAATAAAATGTGAAAATGAACAGCTTAACCCTTCAGCTAAAATATATTTTCAATGCAGCATAAAAGCATGAAAATTAATTAGTAGTTTTTCTTCCTTTTTATAGCATGAAGTTATATTCTGTGTTCAACAAATAAGAAAAATGAAAGTTTAATTTAATAGAAAAACAAAGATCTAATCATTAAAAAAGAATTCAGTAGAAAACATAAGCACACTGTGAAAACATCTTTACTAGAAGCATTGTATTTAATTCGTTAAGAATAGTGCCATTGTATACAGGTATTTATGAAAAAAATATTTTGTACTTGGCAGAATTTTTTAGTATTTCTTTTGCAGTGTTAGTCTCAAATTTACTATATATAAATAAATGTAAACTCTCAGAATGCATATCTATATTTTCTTTTATTATAATCTATTTGGTGATATGAATAACCTAATGAACACTTCATATTCATGTACTCATATTCTCATATAGAAACATTCTAAGGCAGGTGCTCATGGAAATGTGCAGATTTTTCATATTTTAATTACATATATACTACATAATTTATGGATTCTTAACACTCAAAGTTTTATTGGCTGTCTTAATAGGTATTATTTTTAATCATTATTAGAGATGAGAAGAGCATAACCTAGGTCAATATTTTACATTTTAAATGTAAATTTAAGGCAGCATTCTGCAGGAAATAGGATCCACAAATTAATTTTGAAAGAGTTTATATGATACCGCTCTGTTGAAATATACAAGTACTTAGTCTAAAGTACAAGTACTCAAATGTATTATACAAACAGGCTTTATTTGTCTTTAAAATGTCAGTAATTAATTTTTGCTAATAAGATACTGTATATAATAGGGAATTGAATTAATTTTTTGTTTGAAATGATTGGTACCTGGATTAATTTCCCCAAAACTTTAAGTAGTTATTCTGTTAGTTTAGTAAAATTGTACTTGAATATTGTTGAAAATGAAGCTTATAAAAGTATTATGAATAAATATATCTGCGACTATAGCACTCAAAAGAAATCTTTCTAAAGTATTAACTGTCAGCCATCTTACCCATTGCTTCATAAAAACCTGACAAGATCAGTAAAACTAACTTTCAAAGTACTTAGAATTGATGACATATGCATGAATAAGTGATTCACAAGTGGAGTTACATGTTTTATAACAAAGCTTCGGATTCACGTTGGACTGAATATTGTTCATGTGATTTAAATATTTTGCAGTTAAATTAAACCAACTTGGCTCATTTTGATTTCTTTCGTGGAAACATGGTGATTGGATAGTAGTGGTATAATTAAGAAATGGCAGAACCTGGAACCCTGTACTTCACTCCTTATTTTACAATTCATCTTTACATGTCAGATTAAAATAAAGCAAGATAACAGAAAATTATATATATATATATATATATATATATATATATATATATATGGCAAAACCACAGGCATACAAGTTACAATATTACATATATTCTATTCCTTAAATATATATTGTAAGAGAAATATCAACGTATGCAAATAAAGATAAATGAGAAAATAGCTGTCTATCTATCCTAACTATCTTATACATATATTTTTTCCACTACAAAACTGTCCTTTATTTTTATCCCCCTTTTTTGTTTTGTTTCATCAAAGATGGGTGTTCCATTGCTGTTAGATAAGCTGTATTTAGAGACATCTTTAAAGGATCTTTTCATACTTGATGCCAGTCCGAAGGTTTGTACTAACAATGTTTAGACAAGATATTATGTCTACATTTTATCGTCTGAATAACTACTAAGAAGACAATATTAGACAATGTATTAATTATTGTAAATGTACTACTAACCTGTTTTGAAACTGTTTCATTGCTATTTTACCTTTTTATTCTCATTAAAATAAATAAAAAGTAAACAACAAATAAAATAAATGAAATGCCCATGATTTTCTCAAATTAGAAAACAGCTCAAAATCTTCTTATGTAGCAGTTTAGTAGCTTATTGTACAGTACCTTATGTTGTGATAATGATGAATTTCTGTTAAATACTTAATAAAATGTACAAAATTGTATGCATTACAAGATTCTAAATACTTTTCTAGTGGAATTTTATTCAAGAATTCTTTTCCATAGTTTGACCCTGTAAAAATATTTAACAAAATAATGCCTCAGGTATATAAAACCAACCTGAGAAACAACAGCAAAAATTTAGCATCCACTATAAATAAAATGTATTTTATTGGTGATGGGAAAATATTTTTATTTTAAATTCAAGTAAAATATTCAATAAGCAGGGCCAGCAAGATAGTGCAGCAGTCTAAAGCACCTGCTTAGGAAAGCTTGGGACTTTTTCAGGGACCCTGGTTCGATCCCACGCACCACAACCCACGTGAGCCCCACTGGCCAAAATATTTAAAAAAAAAAAGGAAAAGAAAAGTCAACAAGCAGCCACCAACATAGAGTAAAACTTAATAGTCCATGATAATAGTGAGTTACCAGCACAATTGGCAGTGGTCTGAAATTTTTTACTTGAGCTTTTACAGCTCAGCATATTAACACTGCTTTACTTTTACACCATGTGTTCATACTTTTCTGCTTGATGGTTATGACCAAGTTAAGCCAGGACCTATATAACTATAAAAATGTAGATTTTGCTATCTGATAAGGTCAGTCAAATTTCCTCTGGATTGATGATGGAATCATGTACAACGCCTTGTAGATCTGGATGAGTCACAGCCATTGCTTGGTCAATTTTCTCTCTGTGAAAGCCTGAGACAATGTTTTCTCTATAGGGGACTTCCCCAAATACAGTTTCTCTACCAGCATTAGCTCATCTCTGACAAAACAAAACAAGAAAGGATACAAATAAAGGACCATTTTTAAAGAAAAATTATATATGCATATACAAAATAGCATAGATATACAGCTTCTTTCTCTCAGTTCAATGACAAGAAAGGTTTGTGCTAGTATTGTTTAGACAAGATATCATGTCTGCACCTTGTCCTCTGAATAACTACTCTAAGGACAACAATATGCAGTGTATTGATTTTGTAACTGTCCTACTAACCTCTTTTGAAACTGTTTCATTATTTTATCTTTTTTCTCGTTAAAATGAATAAAAATTTTAAAAACTTGTTTTTCATACTTTAAAGTGTTTCGCCACTATCTATCAATAGACATCATATAAGATTTGCATTAGATATTTTTTCTTACTGAAATTTAAAGACTTCTAATTATCCTCTGGGATTTTGTTGAAAAATGTTACACATCAAGAGCATTAAATGTAAGTATTTTTGTTGAATATTATACAAATGCTAAATAAGCAAACGCAGAAAATCAAACAAAGCAATAATTTTTATATTTTATTTGGAATGGTTATTGCAAGATATTAATTTTGCTCTCACCCTGCCCTTTGCTTTGCCCACACATCTGCATTGCCAGCCAGAGAAAACTCCCTGGGATGTTAGATGACTGACATGATGACAGAGTTTTAATTATTTTCTATCTTTTGTAGTATCATGGCCAATATATTAGTAATCTGTCTTTTATGGATTTTAAAATCATAGCATAGCCAAATGTAAGAGTTGCCTGCATTATTCTATTTCATTTGCATGGTTACTTGTAAAAGAACACACTAGTTTCTGTTT
Organism: Myocastor coypus; assembly: GCA_004027025.1. Lineage (NCBI taxonomy): Eukaryota > Metazoa > Chordata > Mammalia > Rodentia > Myocastoridae > Myocastor > Myocastor coypus. The sequence continues at coordinate 8,223 of PVJA010020754.1, read as the reverse complement.
ATGAGTGTATGGCTAGTCAAAAGGTAACCATTTTTATAAGCACCACTCCGGTAATTAACAAACAAGGATGAAAGTAAAGATTATCTCTTTTCTTCACATCTTCTTGCTGTGCATACTTTTATTTTTTTCTGCTTGTACTTTTATTTCAACAGTCAGTCTTTCACATTTTGTCTGAGTTACTTTTCTCTCATTGCTGGGATAAATACCTGACATCCAAAATGAAAGAAGGAAAGGTTTGTTCAGCTCACAGTTTGTGGAGGTTTTAGTTCACACACAGCTGGCTCCAAGGCTGACTGACTCATGGCAGACAACAGCAGTTCATGAAGACCAAAGGCAGAAAACCAGTAGGAGCAAAAGGGAGGAGTAAGAGAAACAGTGGCAATAGAGAGCAAGTCTGTGTCCCTTAAGCTATATTCAGGTTATCTGCCCCAGGCTGGGTGTAGCACTCACACTCCGCAGCATTTAAAGCCATAATCCCAGTGACTCATGAGTTAACCACAAGCTCTAGAAATCTGCCCCTTAATTGCATGAGGCTTTGGGGAAACAAGTAGACAAAGGCCAAAAAAAAAAAAAAAAAAAAAAAAACCTAAATGAGAAAAGGGAACAAATAAGGATGCCAAAACCCTTTCCCACTTGTATACATAATATTTTTCACTTACATGTCAGCTTCTTTAAAGAGTTATATGCGGATTTCAGGATTTTAAAGTTATACAATTTTTGAAGACCTGAAGAGAACAATGAAAGTAAGGAAATTTGATTCTGCCAGTTATAACATGGTGCAAAATACAAATAACCTTAAAGAGCTCCATAGCCTTGTTCAATATTGTTTCAAGGAAACATAGCCAGAGATTGATAAATCTTCCAGCTTATCAAAGAGAAACATAAATATAAATTTTTTTAAGCAAAATTAGATTTTTAGTTCCATGGGAGCTTAAACTTAGAACCAACTCAGGCCTTTCAATCTAGTCTCACTCCTGCCAGAGTGTTCTCTAACTCTTGGTAATCTGGATTTTTCAGTCCATATTCCACAGCAAAAGAACCTGTAAATAACTCTTACATTATCTTTTACATACATATCAATTTGGATCTTAACTGATCCTGACAGTTTAGAAGTGTCCATATGTATAGTTATTAGAGGCTGCCTCTACTTGGCTTTCTTTTTTTTTTTTTTTCCATCTCCAGCTCATGCTACCCTGGGAGTGGTGCTGGGGATAGAACCCTATCCCTGAGGTGGTTGCGGTGGTTGCATAAGCTTTCCAAAGCAGGCACTTTAGACCACTGGGCCATCACTCCCACTTCCTTTGTGTGTGTGTGTGTGTGTGTGTGTGTGTGTGTGTGTGTGTGTGTGTGACCAGAGTTCAAACTCATGACTTTGCACTTGCCAGGTAAGCACTTGTGCCACAGAGCTATCTCCCTGGTTCCTTACTTGGGTTTCTGTGTGTCTCTATTCTTGAAAATAGTCCTGCCATAGTGAGTACAGATCCTCATTTTATCACAGTCAATGTAATGTGAGGCCTTCTCAAAAGAAGGCACCTGAGTTCAGCAGAGAAGGAAGGAATTCCCCAGGGGTCCTGAGTTGGATGGTAGGAGTGTAATAACTTCCTATGTTGCTTTACTTGTGGTTGTACCTCAGCAACCAAGGCCTATTTTTACACAAGATCTGATTTTTCTACAGACACCATGAACCCCAAACACTGACCTGAGAGGTGCTCTAATTTCATTTGTGACTCATTGTGTATGAGTTGTGCATGCCAAAAGAGACTCCTTGGTAGCATTCTTTGCAAAGGCAGAAGACTGGTTCTGAACTCGGAGAGTCAGTGGTCTCTGTGTATAGTAATGCAAAGAAAAGAATTAGTTTAATGGACGAGCTAACATCAGGCTGTGGTTTCTTAAAGAACATAAAAATGCTATAAAAATCATAATATAGCTATTTTTGTGTAACATTTATAAATATTATATACACTAGCAATCACATCCTTATAAAATTTCCACAATAAAATTTAAAGAATCATTAGTTATAAACTATTAATAAAGATAAATAAATTTATTCTAATTTAATAAAATTTGTTTATTGTGACAATTATAATTTGCATGATATTAATATTTATATAACCAAGAAATATTCACTTTCAAACACCTAACTAGTTTGGTCCATTATAGACTTTTATATTCTATTTTGTTTAGTACTTTTATTTGGAAAAGGATAAGAAAATAATAAATACGATACAGAAATTCAAAACAAGGTAATAGGAAATTTAAAATATTTATTATGTTACATGTTATTTTCAAAATAGTTGCTCACATTGGAAGACATAGGCATGCAAGACTGATCAACAATGTAAGGATAAACGACTCCCTTCAAAAAATAATAGAAGCTAGTAGCATAGTTATCATAGCTATCTATGTGTGTGTGTGTGTGTGTGAATATATATATATATATATATATATATATATATATATATATATATATATATTTCCCCCTTCCTTCTTTTCTCCTTTATCTCAGCCAAATTTTTGTTTCCATTTAAGTAGTTTCTTTCTCTTTCACAAAATGAGTTATACATTTTGGGTATTATTTACTCTTTCAACTCTTTCAGTTTCTTACACACAGAGCCAATACAGTGTTTACACATGTGACTCTAGTTTATTTCATGTACCACTATTGTTTCTAGTTGAATCCTTTTGCCTATTAAAGCTTTGAACTACCATTGTTTATAGGTGAGTAACACTCCATTTTATAAAAATACTGCATTTTTTTCATTCCTCAGTTGATGGACATTTGGTTTGTTTTAAAGATTAATTTTATTAGTAAAAAAAGACTAATAAAAATCATTAGATCCATTTATTAAACCAGTGGTACAAGGTGCACTCAGGGGCAGTCATATATGTACACAGGTGTCTTGTGCTGGTTAGAACATATTAAAGAGTTTGAGGTTTGGGAAGCATTGGCATAAAATTTTCTCAATTTCTTGTAGAATTCATTTGTGAATTTATTGTGTATTGGAAATTTCTTAGTTGGTAGTGTATTTATTATTACTTCCATTAATAGCCATTGTTATGGTTCAAATCTAGATGTCCTCCCAAAGCCTCAGGTGTTTAGCTCTGGGGATATATATGTGAATATATCATAGGGGTGTGATATTTCTGTAGAGCACTGACTGGCTTTCATGCTTCTGGTCTAGATAATACACTACTGAAGGGAGTGGAGTGACACCTGAATATGAGTGCAGCAACACTAATCAATGCTCATGTAGACTGCATCAAATAAAAAGGGAAGGAAAAAGGAACACAGTCTGATTCCATCTTTTTTCCTCCATGATTCCCTACCGCCATGCTGCTTTGAAGCCAACTTGCCGTGGACTGAAATTGCTACAAACTGTGAAATAAAAATGAACAGTTTTGTCTTTAAACTTATGGTACTGGGAATTTTGCTCTAGTAAACAGAAAGTTATTAAACTCCTGCTATCTCACAATAATATTGTTAAATTATGATCCATAAATGGATTAATTCACTAACGCAGGAGAGTCTTCAAGATGAAATCACCTTTGAGAAGTCTGACCTCTGAATACAATGGCCAACACTGGAATTAAATTTTCAACACATTTCAGATTCACTATAACAGAGGCTAAATACTGAGATACACAGGACATAAATGACAGGGTAAAATGAGTGGTAACTAGGAGAACATTAAAGATTTATAAAAGAGCACTTGAATATTCTGGCCATGTTGGAGAAGAGTAAAAACACTCTGGCAAGAAGCATTCACTGATTGCAAAAGGATTTGTACCACAGTGATAGGTATTTCAAGCATGGTTTCAGTATTATGCATTGCTATCCTCAGTGCAGTTGTTTAGTTCACAGATATCAGCATGTATACTTAGGGTGAGAATTCTACCCATTAACTACTAGTCTCAAAAATGATGGAGATTCTTAGGACAATTTTGGTCTTCTAAACGCCCATTGCTTCTAATGTCATATCAATTGTTGCCATACTCTCCCTCAAGTAAATGTTTGTTTTAAAAAATGTGATAAAAGAAAGCAAGAGACAAGGGAAAAAGTCATAGGATTGTCCTGCTACAGTGTTGTATATAGGTAGACTTCTAAATTTCTGTGTAAAATGGTGTAATTTTTAAAAAATTCTGTAAGGATATAGAGTTTAGGACATCAATGATTATGGAAAATACAAGTTCTGTGTTATGTCTGAGGCACTTGATATTCAGACAGATAGTGATGTTAAGCTCAATTGCTCTTATTTTAGGGAAATAATATCATTAAGCTTATCTTTTGAATGGATAACAAATTAAGTTTACAAACAAAAAGTTAGAGTAAAACAAGGGTTATAGGATTGCCTATATTTTAGCCTTAGCTCCTCAAGGTCAGTGAGACCTCAGGCCATAAGAGAACCTGTACTGTAACATCCTATACTCGATAGTGTCCCAAATTTTCCATTCAAGAAGATTATGGGGCTATGAGGAAAGGGATTGACAATGTATAGTGTGCCTAAGGAGAGTCACCTAGAGAAAGAATATTCTTTCAGGCTTTCACAGAGAGGAATTTGGCCAATCAATGGTTGTCACTCATGCAGATAGCTAACACTGTCAGAAGATCTACAAACAGCTGTACATGGTTTCAGATTAAATCGGGAGGGGATCTGACTGACATTGTCAGATATAAAAGTTACATTCTTTTGTTATATACATCTTGTTTTATCTTGGTTTTAACAATCCAGCAGAAAAGTATAACCACAAGGTAATAAAAGCAAAGCTATACTAATATGCTGAGCTGTAAAATACTCAAGTGAACAACTTCTGACTTTGCCAGTTCTGTGGATAACCCATTACTAGTATGGACTATTGGACTATCTTGGGTTATTTTGCTGAATTCTTGCACCTACATTATTTGAATAGCAATGGAACACCAATATCTGAAAAAAAAGGGGGAGATACAAATGAAAGATCATTTTGTAGTGAAATAATATATAAATGTACATATAATATATACATGGATATATATACATATATATATATATATATATATATACATACCTGCTTATACACAATAGATAGTATAGATATACAGCTACTTTCTCTTAGTAGATTGAGAATGAAGGTTTTTATTGATAATATTTACATAAGACATCATGTGTGCATCTTGTACGATGAATAAATACTATAAAGGCAACAATATGCAATGTTTTAATTATTGTAACTATTGTACTAACCTGTTTTGAAACTGTCTCATTGCTAGTTCTGTTTCATTAAAATTAATAAAAATTAAAATAAAGCGAATTTGAAAAATATACTCATAGGAATATTTGATCCTGACAGATTGTCCAATTAGGCAAAATGGAGAGATACATACCATTCATGCCAGTATATAGTGTTTAAAAACCTAATGGGAAAAATATTATAAACCTAGCATGCCATTCATTCTCATGAATTTATAGTTTTAATACATATTGGCTCAATAAATTCTTGTTTTTCTACTTTCTCATTTAGTACAGGTGTTATATATTGTATTGGTCAGGGTCTTACTTAGAGGAACAGAACAGATATAATATAGGGAATGGATATTAACACAAAATATGCAATCTATAAGGTATCATAAGATTGGCTTATAATAGTCAGTCACAAAGTCAGAAGAGAAAGCGTGCAGAGGGTGTCTGCACGCTCCAGACTGAAGGATTCAGTCTCGTGGTCTGGAATTGATTCCAGCACTCCGTGTAAGTCTCTATCCGTTGGCTAATGGGTCTGTGATGGAAAACTGAAGTGTCTGTAATGGATGCTGAAGAGTCTGTGATGAATGGCAAAAGACCCAAGCTGGAGGCCGAAGAGTCTGCGCTGCAAGCCAGATGATGAAGTCCAGACTGAATGAACAGACTGAAGCTTCTCTGATGAAGTGAAGTGTTGACACCTTCTTCAGCCCTTTAAAACGTCTGTTTGTGTTCAGTCATTCTGACGTGGGCCCATTGTGTCCTATGGTGGAACCAATCATACCCCAGGATGGGCCCTTGATCCAGCTGTAGGGAGGAGCCAATCATATCCTAGGCAGGCCCTGGTCACGCTCCAGGGAGGAAACAATTGTACCCCAAGAGTGGGGCTCCCACCAAAAGGGAACTGGGAGGCTGAGTCATTCAGCCAAGTTGACACATTATATCAACCACTACCTGCATCTATTATAAAACATGGTGCTTAGGTTAATTTAGTTGCTGCCTTTCTTTGTAACATAACAGCTTCCATATGAAATACTGTTGAATTTATGCCGCTTAGCTCAATTATGTAGTAAGCTTCCTGACTGATCAGTATGTATTTTATTTATTTGTACATAGTAAGTCATTTGTTTTCTATTCGTGAAAGTCATATTTAAATCTGTTTGAACATATAACTAAATTGATAAATAGAATGCACTGATTAATTTTGACAGCACTTAATCTGAGCTGAGGGCCAGCCGGATAGCTCAGCAAGCACCTGCTTAGGCAGAGTGCAGGTATCAGGATTTGTTCACCTGTATGCCACACCAACGCTAGACCCAGGATGCACTGAGATAGTGAATGAGACTGGGTGTAGTGGCCCTTGCCTGTAATCCTAGAGCTTAGGAGGATGAACACAGGAGAATCACCACAAATACAAGCTGTGTAGTGAGACCCCATAGGCCCTATACTAAATATTTTTTAAAAAGAAACTTTAATCTGAGCTGAATTTTATTTATTTATTTGTTTGTTTGTTTGTTTGTTTATTTTTGGCACCAGGGATAGAACTCAATACCTTGTGGTTGCCAGGGAAGCACTTACACTACTGGTGCAACTTCATTTAATCTAGATTACTGGTTGTGGCCGTAGCCCTATAGCTCTTCACATTTTGGGAAAGCATGGAGATGCACATATACTATGGTTATGTAACAAGGAAATTTTCTTTTATGCTTATTCTGATCTTTTAAATATTTATATAACATTTTATACTTTCGTTGGTGAACTTGAAGTTTTTGGTGCAGATACATTTCACTGCTACAGATATTTTATTTTCTTTTAAAGTAGTTTAGTCACACAAAAATTCCTTGATAATGCTCTATAATCCTTTTACACACCTTATAACTTTAAGAACTAGAAGCTATTAATCTGTTCTACATTATTTTTTTATCAATTTGCACAAATTCAACTGAATATTATATAGTATAATACATCTTGCTTATCTTACTCAACATGAAGTATTCATAAATGTTTCTGTTTATCAATTAGTGCTAAAAGTTATCCATTTTTGATCTGTTATAGTTTTCACTCATTTTCTCACTGAAGAATATTTAGATGTTTTTAAAATTTGTGAATTATATGAGGATAATATTAAAAACTTTGAAGTTTATGTATATTTCATCATCAAAAGAATCTTTCCCATTTTCCTTCTTAGCAACCTTTGAGTATTATATTATCTTGAAATCCATGATTCCTAATTATATTAAATTACTGATACATTATTTACAATGTTGTAAGCATGCAATTCTCATTTTCCTCTATAGTATTTCTAATAACTGGAAAATGTCTGGAACTGAATGCTTTCTAAATGTTTACCATGTGAATGACTGTATGTTTGTGCATGTGGATGCCAGAGTCACTTGGATAATATAAGAAGGAGAGAGGGAGGAAAGAAGGGAGGGTGGGATGGAGAGAGGGTGAGAAGGAGACAAGGAGGGAGAGAGGGTGACATGCCTTAATTTTTAAACTCATTATTTGAAGAAAGAACCAACACAAATAAATAGCATACACTGGATTCTGGAAAGGAATTGTAATTTTAATTTGTTATAAGGCCTCCTTCTTATTAACTATTATAAAATATAGAGAACTTTAATGGAATTTTACTGATTCAAGTAAAATAAACCAGACTACATGAAAAAAAATGATACATCTACCTAAGTTCTGAAATGCCAAGGTAAGCAAAATGATAGTTTATGAATTCTATAGCAGAGCTTACAATAATTTTCTTTTTTTTTTTTTTTTTGAGTTTCAATTTTTATATTGTTTAAAGTTAACACGGGTTATATTACATATTTTCATCATCAGATCAGTTTAGATTAATACATATAGGTATATAAGATAGATCAAACAATTAAACATTAACCTTTCTAAATCAACATTACTTTTTTTTTTCTTTTCCCCTTTCTTTTCTTTGAAAGTTGACATATTGCACATTGTCCTCACAATCATTGTACAGAGTACAGTGTGTGGGCATGAC
>PVJA010020753.1:0-36551 GCA_004027025.1 Myocastor coypus | reverse complement strand
TGACCCACCTCCCTATTGATGTTGCTTAGAAAAAAAAAAGGAAAAGAATATAGTTCTCTTTGGACTAAGAGGAAGCAGATACATACACAGTCAAAGGTTTTGCAATTGCAGTGGGCCACCAGTGAAGCTTGTGATGTTGGAGGCTATTGAATCTAAGCCTCCTAAAGCTCATCTCACCAATCTAGCTCCACACCGCATTTATTTTTGATATACAGTTTCAGATGTTTTAGTCTATGGTTAGCTGACCCTGTTGCTCTAGGCTCTGGTAGCAGAGTGTAACACAAAGAGAGCGTGTGGTTGTCGAAAGGCCTGCTCACCTCATGGTATGGCTGGGAAGCAAGGGAAACTGGAATGGTCCAGTACCCCAGCATCTCCCTCAGCGGCATAGCTTCCTTCCTTTAGGGCTTGCCTCTTCCCAAAGTGCCACAGGCTGCTGACCAAACCTTTATCATATGGGCTGTTGAAGGACATTTAAGTTCCAAACTACAGAGTCACAGCTGGGAGCTGACATATTGGAGCCAGGAGCTGGTAGAAAGACTCAGCTAACCACGTTGAACTGTCGGGGCTGAGTCTGGAGGAGCTTGAGAGTTAGGTCTGAAGTGTCCCACAATCTTTCCATCGTGAAGCCTTGGGGGAAAAACTGTTTAAACAGCACGGAGGGAAAAATAGCATTCAAGACTGTTCTCCCTGCATTCTCTATAACCAGGACTAGCCAGCCAGCAAGAGAAAAGACCTCATCAGAGCCTTATTAAATGTGGGCCAAAGACTATGCACAATTCCAGTACCAGAATGAGGCCATTTTCTCTGTAATTCTTATAGAACCGAGTTCAGAACTTAATGAATATTTTTTCTTACATAAGAATTTTATTTATACACACACAAACAAAAAACTCCAAATGGTCCTTAAGCATATGAGCTAAAGCATGAAGTCTGATTTGGACTATGGACAATTTCCCCCAACCTTTAGAGAGGCACAGGAAATATACCAGGCTACCAAATGCTCTTTTTTGATAAAGGAAGCAACACAAAAGCTTTATTTGTTGAAAGTAACCAGTGCTATGGATGCAAAACACAAAACCCAACAACTCCCCCAAATACTACTTTCAAAACTGACATACTAAACTTCATTTTCTTTCTTTTTTGGCTAAAGCACTTTTATTCTATGCACTATATGTAAGCCCTTTCATCTGACCTAACTCATTGGGATCCACCATTGTTTTTTTTTTATTTTAAAGAGTAAAAATAGCAGAAACAAAGATAGAAAAAAAAAACAGTAACAAGTAAGAGTAGAATTTCAAAGCAAGAAATATTTAACAATGGTTGCATTATATTTAATGAGTAATTTTGAGTTCACTTATTTAGAAATACATAGAAATACAATAGAAAAACCCTTAGAATAGATAGGGTTGATTTTTCTGAGGAAATGAACTGTTCTTTATCCGTGCTGTCCCACATGGGAATAGTCAGTCACATGTGACTTGTGTTCTTAAGACGTGACTAGTGCTATAAGTAGCTGAATTGGGGGAGGTCTGAGGATTGAACTCAGGTCCTGTACATACATTACAAATTAACTATACTCCCCCCTAAAATTGAAATTGTATTTGATTTTTAATATAGTATAGACCTAGACAATGATTTTCTAACATTTTTTTACTGTAGTAACATAATTAAAAATTATTTTCTATATATTTAATACAGGTCTACAGGGTCTCACTATGCAGTTCAGACTTGTAGTGATCCTCATGTTTTTAACCTCCCAAGCGCTGGGATTACAGGCGTGCACCACCACACCCAGTCTGAATCACCATCTCAGCATGTACTAGGGACTGGGCCAGCATTGCATGCTTAGGATTGGTTATTGAACCCTGGTCCCTGAGCCTCCATAAGCAGGCACTTTAGTCCACTGAACTATCTGGCTGGACCTTAAAACTACATTTTAAATTGTAACTAGCATTTTTATCATAGTAATCCAATGAAAAATACATTTTAAATTGCAACTGACACACACATACATATATACATATACATATGAATATTATATATATGAATATTATGTATTATTCATATATATACATATTCTTAAAAGAGTACTAATCTATTCTTTTAAGATTAGTATTACTCATAGTAAATATGAATATTTACTATTATAGTGTATAGCATTCTCTGGGTAACGTTCTAATCTATATTGACTTCAACTCACTATTTAAATTTCACAATCCACTCATGCACTACAATCTACTCTTTTAAGATATACTGTATATTTCACAGTAGGTGCATTAGTTAGTTTTCACATGACTGGAACAAAATACTCAATACCTGAAACTTAAAGAAGGAAAGCTTTATTTTGGTTTAGGGTGTTCAGAGGACTAAATCCCTGGTTGATTAGTTCCAGGGCAGAAACAACATAACAGAAGAGCCTGGTGAAGGGAAGGTGCTCAACACCTTACACCTAGCAAGTGAGAGGAGGGAGCAGCTGAGGGCTAGGGTACACTCTTCCAGGTCACAATGCCAGTGACCTGCTACATCTAACCAGTCCCCAGATCCACAAGTGAAACAACTGGGGGACAGTCTAGATCTAAACCATAACATTCCAGTATTCCCACGAACTTTCTTCTCAAAGGAAATGTTTAAGTTTACAGTTTTGCACTTTGGAGCCTGAGATGGGTAGAGTTGCTGCTGTATGAGATTCCCTCAAAGGATCTTTCCTTTTATCTCCACACGAAGTACTTGGCTTCATTTTAATGCTGATCTTTTCAGCAACCAAGCTCTCTTTTGTGCATCCTTGCAAGTGCTTCCTTTTTATCAAAACTTCAAACTTTCCCAACCATTTAGCCCTGCTGTTTGCTCCCAGTTTTCTCTATAAATTTAGTTAAAATCAGCCAGCACTATTTGTACTGCATCCTGAATGTTGAGCTGCCTTGAAGTTTCCTCTACCCCATCAACTAATCTCCCACACTTAAATCCTACATCACATAAAGTCTTAGGATATCGACAGAATGTAGACTAATTATTTTTTTGTGGGACCAGGGTTCGAACTCATGACCTTGCACTTTCCAGGCAGGCACTTGTGCCACAGAGCTATCTCCGCAGTCTGTAGACTAATTCTTTGTTGGAATGAAACATTTATGGCCCCTAGTCTGCTTTTAATACAATCTTCATTCTCAACTGAAACCTACTAGTCCTGGCCTTTGCTGTCTCCATTCCTATCAGCATTCTGCTGTTATGAGCTCAGACCAGTATCATACATCAAACACTACTCACCACATTCTAAGTCTTTTCTATCTTGCATTGCCCATATCTTTGAAATTCCTCCCACAAACCAAGAGTTTTGAAACCACATCGTCAATGATAATCACAGAAACTGTGCACTCTTACTAACTTCGCTGGTTATTGCTTTGCTGACTTGCCCAGAAATTTGTGAGGTGTCACTCTTATGCTCCACCACTGTTTGCACTAGTCAGTTAAACATAATACCATAAAGTCCTCTGCTTAATAACATTTTATTTATTTATTTATTTATTTATTTATTTATTTATTTATTTAGGTGGAGCCAGGGATTGAATTCAGGCCCTTGCGCTTGCTAGGGAAACGCTTATCTTACTGAGCTATCTTCCCAGGACCCTAATGATGTTTTATCTAAAATTCCCAGATCTAAAAATGATACTTTTCTCTTAGGTAATCAGAGTTTATGCTGTTCTATAGAGAAATCATTTATGTCTTTTGGATTATTTCACAATCTATCATTACAAGGGTATGAATAGCTATATAAATTTAAGAAAACTTGCAGTTTTGCATGTGAAAATACATTTAAAATTCTAGAGTCTGGTATGTAGCTCGGTGCATGGTGCCTGCCTGCCAAGTGTGAGACTCTGAGTTCAATTCCTACTACAAGAAAAAAAGAAATTCTAATAGTTGTCCAGTCTTCTAGTTTCCAAGTTGTTGGTTGCCAGAAAAGCAGAACACAGGAGAGAAGATGAATGAAAATGGGGCAGGGGCTATATAGGTGAGCGGGGACTGAAATAGAACTATGTAGCAAGGAAATCCAGAAGGATGGGGGTAGAAGCACTTTTATTGGGTCATGTTAGAGCTGTGATCTTTTGGAATTTTTACTACCTTCTTAGGCCTCCTAACCATCCTGCAAACTGTCGTATGTCTCTTCGAAATCTCTGTGCAGGTGGACTTGATCTTCACTTTCTGTTAATTAAAAAAATGACCAACTTTTCCCTTTGTCTATCAAATCTGTAAATTTCCGGTGTTCTGTATAGGCCAAGATTATTATCTCCCTACTTCCCTTATACTTTTTTGGTCAACATCTCCTTGTTCACATGTGAAAACTGCAAGTTCCTTTTCACTCTTACTCTTCTCTGCCCCATGTTGCACTTAGTTGTTTTTCAAGTCCTTTTAATGTTTCCTCCCACAGGAATTTCTTCCCACTCTCCTTACCATTTGTATTTTATTGCCATTGAAGTTCACCTCTGAGGCCTCCTTTTGCAGGTTTGGAAGGATCAGTTTGTCCCCAGTTGGAATTAAGTATTTGTCACCTTTCCTTCTCATACCTTGCACATAAGTTCCCTTTTACTAAATATACTTCATATTGTTAGTTGTTTCCAGAAATAGCCCCCACAATAGATTAAAAACTTTGAGAAGGTAGAGGCTATATCACTGATATTTTATCTTTGTGTACTACCTATTAAAAACCTGTAAAATGTATGGAATGAGACATGAATAACTAACTATTCAGTTATTACCATATGCGGGGAACCACCCAGACTGCTCAGACACTGCTCATCTAAGGACATCTGCGGATGTGACTCTGCTTGTCTCTTGGAGATGGACAGTGGGATAGTTATATAATCATGACTCAGCATAGATACACATGGATGTGTTGATTACAGTATTATACAAGAATGTAAATATGATACAACAACCTGCATAAGACTTACACAATAAGGATGCAGACAGCTCTTGCTCTTACTCTTAGGCTCTTGTCCTCTTCTTCTTTGCTGTGTTCCATATCGCCTGCTAGTATTTCTGATGTCTTGTATATGTGTATTCTTTAACCTTGGGACCTGATTTATGAAAATCTCCCAAGTGGGCTGATATATATCTTATCCGTAAATTTTCTTATGCTTTCAAGATGTGACTTTACATTACATTGAATATGTATATATTAAACATTGTTTTCTATTTTTCTTATTTTTTAAAGAGCAGACAAATTAGATTTAAAACAAAAAACTAAAAGTGACATAGAATTGCACTTAACAAAGTAATAGGAATTTCACAGTATTTGTTGTAATATAATGTTGTCTTACACCTAGTTATTCATATTACCAGATATGTGCATGTAAAATTTGGAGAAGAAAAACCGAAAGATATGTATAAGAAATTAAGAAGACAAAAAGAGAAATAATTGAAAAAAAATTGAAAAAATATACAAAACAAACTGCTTCTTTCTGTAAATACAGAGAAAAGTTGACTAAACCATACTGCTTACATACATAGATGAATCTCTTTCCCCAACTCCCTTTCCTGTCTTCTTCAACTTAGTAATTGTTTGCTTATAAGCAAGTTCATTCCATTTTACTAGTCTTCTATACCCTTCAGATTTCATTATTCTTTTCCAGGTTCTCACACTAAGGAGAGAATATGATGTTTGCACATGTGAGACTGATTTATTGCACTTAAAAGTGTATTCTCTAGTTATGTCTATGTAGTGACAAAATACTCAAATTTATCCTGTTTTATAGCTGAATAATACTCCATTGTGTAAAAACGAACCATCAGTGTCCTGGCAAGCTATTAGAACTTATTAACTCCTGAAATTCTGTGGCATTTTGATTACACTTTAGAAAGTTTTGCATTGTCTCATTCTTTAGCATATGCTTTACAGAACCTAGGAGCTTTGATGTACAAGTGTCTTTGTTAAGCTGTACCAAAATTTTGTTTTTCGAAGTAATTTTCTCATTTACTTGCAATCTTCCAAAATAACCCTGAAAAATGGCTGGAAAAATTAAAACAAAAATGTCAAACGTAAGACCTCTGAAGATTCTTTCTAGATTAGCAATGAGAGAACTGCTAGGAATTGTCAAATCAACTTTTTCAGAATTTTGGAAACCATAGGATTATTTTATAATAGTCATGTAAAGAATCAAATGCAAAAGAGTGCGGGAGATCTGCCCATATATTAGAGACTCAAAGAATCCAGCTGAGCACCTAGATCCCTCAGCTGGATGGAAATGAACTGAAGTCTTGCAACAATGTGGAAAATATTTATTTAAGAAAATTGGCAACACATTGGTAAGGAAGGTAAGCTTTGTGATGTTTTCACTTGACTTGTAGTTATCGCTTGCTCCATAACTCTGCAGTATCCTTGAAAATCAAGAGCTTACAATCATAGGGAAAGAGGGCAGCCTGATATCCACCAGTGAAAACAAAATGGGGTTGGAGCTTGTGGTGAATTAGCTCATGGGTAACTGCTGGCATCCAGCTGAATTGAATCACTGTGATTCTGGGGTGGAAGGCCCACTTAAGGAATTTGCCAAGAGCCTAAAAGGAGAAATGGAGGGGAAGATGGTGTGTTCGTGACTCTCCTGGGGAAGCTTGTTATACTGGCTTTCCTGTTATGAATTTAGTGTTTATCATTGGAGGAGCTCGAGTCTTCACTTGCTGAGGACTGTGGTTCTTTTTGAAAGAGTTCTGATCTTTCCTTGATCATTGTTTCCTGGCTCCAGTTCAGATCCCGCAGACAGCTGGCACAGATCCTTCATCGCACTGGTGCAGACTTTGTAGCTTCTACTTCTATCACTTTGCACGTTCCCAGTGCAGTTCCTTGATACAGACTTCCATGATACAATGTTGTAGGCTGTAGGTATCATGTTGGACTCATGGAGTCATTACCATGGTTCTAGGTCTTCAGCTGGACTCATGCAGGACATTGCTGGGAATTCAGGCCCTTAACTGAATTCTTTTGGTCTCTAGTGTGTGAATATATCTCTGCACTCTTCTGCTGTGTAGGTTCTAAGCACTCTAAAGACATGCCAGAACGTGTACATAGAGCCCCTATTTGAAGACAGAAACTTTTTGGTTTCAGGAGTTTAAGAAAAGCTTTGTCCAGTTATTATTTGACCACTAAACCAGCGGAAGCTTGAGTGCAATGATTATTGTTAAAGTAAAATTGAATAAGGTGAAAAAACCTGTTTTCCCTCATACCTTATGACAGCTAATTCTTATTCTATGAAACTGCTTGATTGTTAACGTTTCTGTCACATCCTCAGATCTTTAAACAGACTGAAAAGGTAAAGTACTCATAATATCAGGCTCATATCTGGCTTATTAATTTTTGAAAGCAATTTTTACTGAAATCTTTAAAAGTGATCGCTGTTAGTCAGAAGCAATTGTGTTCCACCTTAGATTTAACTGCCAGAGTACAACCACTTTCCAGATTGCTTTATTATTTGAATTCTCCTTCCATAGGATGTGTTCCTTTTTTGTCCCTTAAATTGATTATGTACAATTTCCCTGTGCATTTGCTTTTTGCCTCTGTCAAATTCATCTTTGTTTTGGCTTTCATTTATTCCATACACATAGCTTTCTGTATGGGCAAAAACACTGCATTTGGGGAGTCTGTCTTCTAAGAGAAAAATCAAGACTAGAGACTGCAATGACCTTCACACTGACTCAGCTATGCCAGAGAGGGTAAAGAGCCAGAATCAAATTCTTTGGCTACCATTTTGCTCAGAGCTATCCCAAATGAAGCAGGGCAGTTGTCACAGGCTTTAAAGGTCCCTACTGATTTGACTGGATAACTTGGCAATGACTCACCAAAAGAGGGCTAATGATAGAGAAATCATTTTGGTGGGCCAGTACTAAAAAAGACCCAGAGCTCATGTGTGCGTGCTATGTACTGATCCATTGCCATGCTTCCACACCCTTTCCTAGGTTCCAGAGTGAGTGTTGTTTTTTCACAGTTCTGTCAAGTTTGTTTTTCTGTGTTTTTTTTCTTTCTGAGCTACACCATAGGTCCATTTTCACAATTTCTCTGTCCTATGAGGAGTGAAAAGGTACAGTGTGATTTACTCTGCCTTGCTGTGCACCACCACCTCCTGGAGATTTCCTGACCCAGATGATCAGTTTTGGCTTGTTATTTCTTGAACAGGGTCCAGGGGCTGAGGCCAGCAGCAGAAAGGCACAGCGCACAGGTCCGCTTGCAGATTTGGTACCAGTTAGTGTTCACTGGGGAGCAAAGTAGACATTGCATTTCTGAATTCTTTAAATTTGAAGAACAGAGACGATACTTTAATAATTAAAATATACTACAGGAAAAGGTTACTTATATCTCTAAAAATTGGAATTGTATAACATGCTTAAAGAAATTTTGTGCCTCTGGTTAACCGTGCTTCTAAAAGTCCTTTTACAAATTATAACCTCAATTTGCACTAAGTTATTTTCCTTTGCATAATCAGAAGTTTTGCTATTTTGGAACATTTATGCATTTTAAAATTATTTTTATTATTTTATTTTAAGAAGAATAAAAATAATAAATTAGAAATCGTACAGAATTTTTAAAAAGATGATAGGAATTCAACAATGGTTGTTATATTGTATAGTGTTGTCTTCAAATTAGGTATTCAGATTACCAGAAATTAGCATGCAAGATGGATCAAAGAATTAAAAAGTGAGAAAGATGAAGCATTACTCTTTTCAAAGCTGACCAGCAGAAATCAGCAGTACCATTATTGAAGCTATTTTCTCTCTCTCTCTCTCTATCTCTCTTTCCTTCATTGTCTCTTCTATTTCCCTTTCCCTCATCCCAGTTGCTCCAGTTGTTCCTTCCCTTTGAATAATTTCTTTTCCTTTCACAGAATCTATTGTATCTTGTGGGTTTTATTTACTCTTTCTGGTTCTTACGTTAAGGAGACAGTACAATATTTACAAATGTGGCTAAAATTTATTTTGCTTACATGTATGGTTTCTAATTGTATCCATTTATCTATAAAAGCCTCAAGTTTATCTTTTATAGCTGAGTACAACTCCATTGTATAAAAATATCACTCTTTTTATCCATTCCTCAGTTGATGGGCATTTGGGTTATTTCCAAGGTTTAGCTATGACATTGTGCTGCTATAAATATGAGTGCACATATATTGCTGTGGTATGTTTTCAGTTCTTTTGGCAAATACTCAGAAAGGGAATAGCTGGCATGAATGGGATGTCCAATACTAGCTTTTTGAGGAATCTCCACACTGATTTCCATAGTAGTTGTACCTGTTTTCATTCCTAACAACAGTAGAGAAGGGTTCCTTTTTCTCTATAGCCTCTTCAGCGTTAGTTATTGTTTGACTTCTTGGTGATAACCAGTTTTTCTGGGATGAGATAGAATTTCAGTGTTGCTTTAGTTTTCATTTCTGAAATGACGAATGATGTTGTACATTTTTAATATATTTACTTGCCATTGGTATTTCTTTATCTGAGAAGTGTGTATTCATCTCAGATGCCCTTTTTAGATTGGGTGTATGAAATTTGGGGGCCTTTTTTGTTCTTTTTATTTTCTAGGTAGAAGGTCTTTGAGGGAAAGTCGGCTAGATTGTTTTCCTAATTTGTGAGTTTTCTTTTTACTCTGTTGGTGATTTCTTTTGATGTGTCAAAACTTTTCTAAAAGATGAGATCCCTGTTGTTGATTCTTTTAAAATATTTTTAAAGAGAGTACAAATTAGAATTAAAACAGAAAAAAATAAAAGTGATACAGAATTTCACTTAACAAAGTAATATGAATTTGACAGTATTTGTTGTAATACATAGTATTATCTTCCAAACAGTTATTCATATTACCAGACATATGCATGCAAAATTGAATAAGAAAAAAGAAAGAAATGTATAAGGAATTAAGGCAAAAAGGAGAAACAAATGTAAAAGGACATGAAATAAATTAAAGTACTGCCTACTCCTTTACATAGACCAGTGGAAATGTACAGAAGATTTGTCTTAATGATCCTACGTACGTACATAGATATATCTCTTTCCTCCACTCCCTCTCTTGTCCTCCTCAACTCAGTAACTCTTTCCTTTTGAATAAGTTCATTGCCTTTGTCCAGTATATATTGTGCCTTTCAGATTCTATTTTTCAGTCATTCTTTGTGGTATGAGATGGAATATCAGCATTGTTTTAATTTGCATTTTTCAAATGACCAGTGATGTTGAACATTTTTTCGTTATATGTACTTGCCATTTGTCGTCGTCGTCTTCTCCTTCTTCTTCTTCTTCTTCTTCTTCCTCTTCCTCTTCCTCTTCCTCTTCCTCTTCCTCTTCCTCTCCTCCTCCTCCTCCTCCTCTTCCTCCTCCTCCTCCTCCTCTGCCTTCTTCCTTTTAGAGACATGGTTTCACTATGAAGTTCAGGCTAGCCCTGAGCTCACTTTGGTAGCTTAGGCTGGTCTCAAACTCGCACCAGTCCTCCTGCCTCAGCCTCTCAAGTGTGCCACCATACCCACCTTGTCTTTCTTTTTCTGAGAATGCACATTCATCTGAGATGCTCATTTTTGGATTGGGTCTTCAAATTTGGGGGTCTTGATTTTTAAAAAAAAATCCTTTATATGTTCTGGATAGAAGGTCTGTTGTCAGAGGGAAAGTTGGCTGTAATGTTTCCCTGTTTGTAGGTTTTCATTTTACTCTGTTGGAGATTTGCTTTACAGTGCAGGAACTTTCCAAAAAAAAATGAGATCCTAGTTGTTGATGCTTTGAAGCATTTCCCATGCAGTTTGGTTTTTGTTCATGAACTCTACCTTCCACTGTGTCTTTAAGATTTCAACTTTCATTCTCCTCCAGGATATTTAGTGTTTCTGCTTTAATATTTAAGTATTTGATCCATTCTGACTGTACCTTTGTGCACAGTCACATGTGTGGGTCTAGTTTTAGGCTTTGGCATGTGGAATGCCAGCTTTTTCAGCCCCATTTATTAAAGAGGCTATCTTCTCTTTATCAAACATAATGTAGTTGAGTGTGTTTGTCATTGTTTTTGGCATCTTCTAATCTGTTCCATTGATTCTCAGGTCTGTCTGTATGCTAGCACCATGCTGGTTTTATCACAGTAGCTTTATCATATAATTTCAGGTGAAGGATTGTGATAACTCCTGCCTTTCCTTTATTTCGCATGGGTTGTTTTTGATATTCTGGGTCTCTTCTGGTTCCAAAATGAATTTGAGGAAAGTATTCTCTAGGTGTATGTGGTATACTAATATTACTTTAACTGGGATTGCATTGAATCTGTATAGCAGTTTAGGGGGTATGGCCATTTTCTCAGTGTTGGTTCTTCATATCCAGGAACATTGAATGCTTTTCAATTTTCTCAGATTCTCTTCAATCTCTTTTCTCATAGTACTGTACTTGTCACTGTATACATCTTTTATGTCCTTTGTGAGACATGGTACTTTACATGGAGTACCCCAAGGAGTATAAATCAGTATTCCTGTGACCCCTTCTGTAGTTTTATAAATTTTCATGTAGAATTCAAGGAGACACTTTACTTATACATACCAATTTATCATAAAGGATACTGTGAAGGATGCAGATGACAACTGGGTTGAGGAGGCAGCAAGGTAGAAGAGAAGGAGCATAGAGCTTCTTCACTCTCTCTAAGCACACTGCCTTGCAAACACCTCCACAAATTCAGCCGCCGAGAACAACTCCAAATATCAGAGTCCAGAGTTTTCCATGGAAGTTTCATCATGTAGGTAGATATCATCTTTTTTTTTAATACGATTTCCAGCCTCACTCACGAGGGTGAAGTGTAGGGCTGAAGCTTTCAAACTTCTAATTATTGCTTGGTTTTTCCATTGACCAACTCTCATTCAGAAGCCTATCATGAGTCACCTGTTTAGAGCAAAGCATTTCCAGTTTCTCAGGAGATTCTAAGGGACGAGAAACTCTATCTGATACAGGGGCCAGGGGTCAAATATTGGAACAAAAGATGTGTCTTACATCAGTAGGACTTAGAAACTACAAGGGTTTTAGAAGCTCTATGCCAAAATACAAGGACAAAGAACAAATGCATGTTTCATACTGTATTATATCACAGTAGACATTTGTGAATTCCAAGAGCAAGGTATATTTTTTATCTACCACAAGAGCCTTCTTTGTAGAGCTATAAGTAGATAAAATGGCAAATGAAATACTACAAACAATGTTTGCTCTTCCAGCTAAAACATTACCATTTTCACAGTTGTATAATTTTTCAACTTATACAACTTATATACCCTCATAAGCCAATAGCCACTGGAAATCTCAGCATAAAACTCCCTGTGACATAGTAAGAATCTAATTATGTAGGTATTACTGTCTTATATTTATACCCTCTGTCCTGGTTACATTTTTCTCATTGCTGACACAAAATACCTGACACCCAGAATTAAGAATAGAAAGGTTTATTTCACTCATAGTTTCTGGAAGATTCAGTCCATACTCAGGTGGCTCCAACACAGACTGGCACAGGACAGAGGGCAACATTTCATAGTTGAGGAAGACAGAAAAAGCAGAGCGAACAAGAAGGAAGGAGCAATGGCAGAAAAAGCAAGCCTCTTTTCCACTCTTACACTGTATGCAGGCTACCAGCCCCAGGATGGATTTAGCACTCACACCCATAGTCCCAGCACTGAACCAGGGATCAATAAAAAACTCTAAAAGCCCATAACTGCATGAGTTTTCCAGGAACATCTAGACACAAACCATAACACCCTCCTGCTAAGAAAAGCTAGATAATTGTATATTAACAAAGAATGCCACATGGAAAGAAAAGTTTTGAAGTAGCCATGGCCAGATTTTTCAAGATAGGATAAGACGGAGAAAAAGATCAAGAAAGATGGTAATTTTTTGTGTGTTTCTTTCAGTTTTATCCAAGTATGAAAACCAGATTACTATTTTTGCTGACTACCTAGAAGAATTTCCAGACACAGATGAGCTGGTATGGATCCTGGGGAAGCAGCATCTCCTTAAAACAGGTATTGCTTGGCAGCAGTTGTCTTTGGGAATCAACTAAAGTGGGCAGCTGGGGCTAAGGTCTTGCCTACCTTTTCTGTCTTGTACTGATGGAACTTTCCTTTGACAAATGTTGATGCTACTCTGAGGCAGATGTACACTGTATCAGTGGGGTTTAAGCCTCACTCCCCTTGCTTGTTGCATAGGCCTCTTTCAAGTTCCTGAAAGTCCCTAGTAATATGTTCAAATAGTTATAGGGTTTTGTACAATTTGTGAAAGTAATGTATTTTTTTGTTCTTTTTCTTAAGGGAAAACATCCAAATTCTAGAAATATTCAGTTTCAAAAATATGGACCCATTCCTGCTTATTACTAAACAGTATACAATCTTTGGTAATTACGCTATATATTTCTCATTTAGCTTACATTGTAATCCATCTCAAAAGAAACACCCAAGGACTTTTAAACAAGCCATGGCTGTTAGACACAGTATCTGATATATAAAATATTATGTTTTAAACCTTTTTTTCTGACTTTTGTTCTCCCGGTTCATTCTGTTTTTGTATAGAGCATATAACTATTGCAATTAGAATGAGGGCTTCGGTTTTTCTTCTTTACTGTCACATTCTTAGAGATTGGGAAAGACTTTTTAACCTAAAACTGTTAATGATCCAGCACTCAATACAACCTGAACTTGTGAGGGGGCAGTTATGAGATTTATGTTTCTGAGAGATCCTCTTTAGTAGACATCAGCATGCTAAGTAAGGAGTAGGAAGAAGCTAATCAAAAGGCAGGAGAGAAAGTTAGGCATTGTCCCCTTCCTCTTGAGTTTGACTTCATTATTTTAATTGGAGAATTATGAATTAGAAGAGAGTGTAGAGATACCAATTGGGAGACTTTGTGTCTTCAGACTCTTTTAACTTATTCAAGTCACTTTCTCTTTGTACATTTTAACTTCTTCCCTCAGTACTTAAATGTAGGGATTCAAAAAAGACCCCTTTTGTTCTACTTCCCAGGATAACAAGAATTTTCAGTTTGCGGAATATACCTATAGTTAAACACTAAGCTAGAAAAGACTTTTTAAGTAAAATTATTGTTAAAATGTCCATGCTGTCATCACAATATAAAGCCAAGCTAGACTGTACAGCAGCAGGGGAAGTGGTATGAACATTTGAGAGGACAGCTGTATCATAACAGCTTGTATTTGGCACAAGCTTACTGCGTCCAAGGCATCTAAGCACTTCACATGTATTATCTTCTTGGATGCTCACCACTCAGTGAAGTAGGATTTATTTTCTGCATTTTGCAGATGAGGAAACTGAAGCTCAGAAAAGTTAAGTAACAAGGTTACACAGCTGGTGAGTAGCAGAATCAAGATGCATAACCAGGAAGTGCATAAATCTAGAAATCTTACTCTTAACCAGTATACATCTACTTCCCAAAATATACTTAGCACTGGGGTTAGCAAGGGAAGGGAATCCAGACAGCTCAACTATCTAATTTTCTTAGAGGAAAGGAATAAGAGAAAATGGAAACCATTGGGTAAAATTGGATTTCTGTTTCTACTTTTGAAGTATCCTGTCTCTGATTCCTGTACAGAACACAGATATGGATATGGTGTTATTAGCGCAAGAGATGACTAAGAAAAATACCACGTCTAAGTAGAAAGGAGTATCTGGCATGATACAACCACATCAGCGACACTGTTAGAAAAGCAAATTAGAAAGTTATACTGACCACTGAAGTGAATTTGCCATAAAATGCAAGAAAGCATGTTTTTGGTTATTATTACTATTATTATTGTTGTTATTTACCATAGTTAATACATTTCATGTTGTTGTCTTTGCCATAGTTGTTCAGAGTACAAGAGGCAGACATGATTTCTTGTATAAAGATCATTAGTACAGTTCTTTCTCTTCATTGCACAAAGAGAAAGTAGCTGGATATATAGTCAAATAGTCCATAACAGTAGTGGGTTGTCCGCTCATCTGGCATTATGAAGCGCTTTTGTTGACTTGAAACTTTTAAAACTCAGCATATTAATAGGGCTTGGCTTTCCTTTTTATACCTCATGATTAGACTTTTCTGTTGGATGCTTAAGACCAAGATAAATTGCTGTATTCTCTCAATTAAATGTTTGCTGAAAAATTTTAAAAAAAGTAAGAAAAAAAGGTAATAGAACATGAGACAAGGAAAAAAGGCCATAGAAGTGTAAGGCTACAATTTTGTAAATAGTTAAGTTGAAAAAGAGCTGTGTAACAATGTGTAATCTTTTTAATATTCCATAGGTGTTTTAAAGTTTAGAATATCAACAGTTGATGGAAAATACCTATTTCATGTTATGTCTAAGGTGTTTCATATTCAGAAAGATAGTGATAGGGAATAATATCATTAAGCTTCTCTTCTGGATGGTTAACAACTTAAGCTGGCAGTCCAAATAATTAGAGAAAAAGAAGGGATACACATATAGCCAATATTTTGGCTTTAGCCTATCAAAGTCAGTGAGAATACAGGACATGGAAGAACCGGTACTGTAACAGCATATAACTCAGTAGAGTCCCAAATTTCCTGTTCAAAGAGATTATGGAACCACAGAAGAAAGTGATTGATGATGTACAGTGTGCCTAAGGAGAGTCACCCAGAGAGAAAATATTCTCTCAGGCTTCCACAGGAACAAATTGGCCAAGCAGTACCCGTGGTTCATCCAGATGGCTGACACTGACAAAAGTGTTGCAAACCACAGTACCTGGTTCCAGGGTAAACCCTGAGGGGACCTGAGTGAGCCTGTCAGATACAAAAGTTACATATTCTTTGTAACATAGGTCTTGCTTTATCTTGGTATTAACCATTCAAGAAAGCATGTTTTGAATAAAAGCAAAAATTTTGTCATATATGCATTGATTTAGACTACAAATGTCAGTTGTATTTGGTATTGTGGGTAAATGTTTTACACATAGTATTTGTTTGCTGGGGATATTCCTTTTCAGTTGAATGTATACATTATGCATGTCAATACACATGCCCCTGGTTTTAGATACCAATGTTATAACAGTAATAGTGAGAGATCCAACTAACTATCATCATTCAAACTGGAAGTGATTGCTTTATGAGTGGGTTATATAGGATCTTTTCTTGTCTTATTTCTTGTCTTTTGGCCAGGACTTCACTATTAGTACCTTCCAGGACCATAATACTGAATGAGAAAGAGACAGGAGCCACCCAATATCATATGACACACCAGTCAAGTAGCTCAGGCCAAAACAGAAGTGAGGTAGAAATACTGAAAGTATTTGGTTGAAATAAGATTGGATTTCCTATGAATTTTTCCCTAGGCCTATAACAATGGAATTGATTGGTTATTTGTAAGACAGTTTACTCTTGGCTTAGAAGTCAAACACGGTTTTATTTTTTAAGTTTTTGGAGGGTTTAATTGTTCTTATGTAATGTCCTTTTCTGGTTGCTTTTAAAAATTTTATTCATTTTTTTACTTTTAATAAAAATAACAATGGGACAGTTTCACAACACGTTAGTAGGACAACCACAATAATGAATGCAGTTGACATTGTTGTCTGCATAGTAGTTGTTCCGAGTACAAGATGCAGACATGATAACTTTTCTAAACTCTATTGGTGTAAATATTTCTTCTCATTGAACTAACAGAAGGTAGTTGTATACATAGTCCAATATTCCATAATAGTAGTGGTATACCAGAAGAACTGGCAATGTTTAGAAGCTGTCGACGTGAGCCTTTCACAGCCCAGCATACTAATCTGGCTTTACTTTTTATGCCTCGTAGTTATACTTTTCTGCCATAAGTAATATGTACACTCCGTAGCTTAGCAGGATACAAAGTCAACATGCGAAAGTCAGTAGCATTTTTCTACACAGATAACAAACACGCTGAGAGGGCCTGGCGGGATTGCTCAGTGGTCTAAAGCCCCTGCTTGGGAAAGTTTGGGAGGCTTCAGGGACCACGGTTTGATCCCGGGCACCACATGCTGCGCCAGCCCTGCCCTTGGGGCAGGCTGAGCCGGCCATAAAAATGAGTAAATAAACAAAGGTTCTGAAACAAGAAAATAAATAAATAAAATTTAAAAAAAACACGCTGAGAGAGAAATTAGAGAAACAACACCTTTTACAATAGCACCACAGAAAATGAAATACATAGAAATTAACCTAACTAAAGAAGTAAAAGATCCATTTGATGAAAACTACAATACTTTGAAAGAAGAAATCATAGAAGATTTCAGAAAATGGGAAGATATTCCCTGCTCCTGCATAGGAAGAACCAACATGGTGAAGATAGCCATATGCCCAAAATTGTTATACAGATTTAATGCAATCCCTATGAAACAGGGAAAATTTTTAGATGGAATATAGTGACTTAATTTTGTTTTCTAATTGCAGAAAAATCTAAGTTGTTGTCTGATATAAGTGCTCGTCTATGGTTTACATACAGAAGGAAATTTTCACCAATTGGTAGGTATATCATTTGTTGTACTATGCTTTCTTTCTTATAGATAGCTTGCCTGAGTTTATTACTGACTTCATACAAACCTTAGGATTAACAGCTTGCTATGACAAAACATTTTATTTAAGGGAATAGGTACCTCTTACACTTCACTCAAAATTTTATTGCTTAAGTATCTCATCACACACAGTTCTATGGTGTTGACATGTTACACCAGTATACATCTGACTCTACTTTCAACTGCTTAGATATTAGATAGGAGTATTTATTTTACTTTTGAGAGTAAGGTAAAATGCAATCAACTTTTAATTTGGATAATATCTACTAAATTACAATTCACTATTTTGTGAAACTATTTGATTACTAAAGATAATTCTGCCTTGAAGGAAAGAAAATAATTCTAAAATGAAAGCACTTTGAGTTTGGAAAATGTTATCATAGATTTCCTTACAACTAATTCTAGTCTGTTTCTAGCTATCACTTAGAAAAAAAGACTGATAAATAAGGTAAGTGAATATGCTACCTAAGTAGGATTTATGAACTATTTGCAAGCAGGGTAGTTACTTTCTAATGTCTGATCCTGTAGGGTGGAAATGGTAGAAGCTACTAACCTAAGCAGAAGCCTGTTTGACTAATTTTAAGGCAGGATTGAACTTAGTAATTGGAGAGAAATAACCTTTCTGCAAGGAGCTAAAAATGAAATCCCATATTTTCTTTGCTCTTCATAGAAAGTCCTCATCAATAGCACAAGAGATCAATATTTATTACCCAATGATTCTAAATGGTTTACCTTTTCTGGATGAGAGAATCCTTGTAAGGCTGGAAAATACTTCCAGTTCAAGTCTGATAACATTGTGGCAACAGATGATCTCGTCTTTATGTATATCTCATTGCAACTTTTCCATGCTGATATGGCCTATAATTTGAACATTAGCAAGAATGAAAAGACTTCCCTTCTGGCACACAAAACCAGTACATGCCTCTCCATCCTGCTGTGACGAATTCCCTTTTCTCCCCACAACAAAAGAAGAAGGGTGATGACTTCAGGATCCTTGTCTTGCAAGACTGATGACCCTCTTTAAAATTTATCATCTGAGATCACGATTGGAGTATACTTTTCAACATCCTTGTGGGAAAACAAAAACAATGAAAGCAAAATGTTCCCTCTGTTATCTAACTTACCTGGTTTCATTGGTCCCTTGGTAGTAAGTATTGATAGATTACTCATCTTGGCCACATACATGGACCTCTCTTTGCACCAAGTGTTCTTAAAGTCAAACCTGTTTTTTCATTTATTATCTGGTTTTGTACATCTTGAAAATACAGTATGTTTCTAGTTTGTTAATAGTGTTTGTATTTTTTCCATACTTGTAAAATCAGGTATTTGCATCCACCTGTGTGGACTCTTGAACACATTGAAAGAAATTCTTTCATTTGATTCTTTTGGCACCCACTGATAGTAGGCAGAGTGTCTATTATTATCTTTGGTCTATGGATGAGGCTTGGATTATAAAACTGGAGATTGGTTTACTGATATTTATTTATTTATTTTACTTTTAATAAGAAATAACAAGGTAGCAGTTTCAAAACATGTTAGTAGTACATTACCAATAATTGAAACAATACATATTGTTGTCCTTGTAGTAGTTATACAGAACACAGGGTGTAAACGTGATAATTTTTCTAACCACTATTGATACAAAAATTTCTTTGTTTTCTGATATTTAATCTAGGCCTCTTGCCTTTATTTTACTTTGTCCTTGTTCGGATCCTTATAATATGTATTTAGAACAGTGAAATGCCTTCCAAATGTCTTTGGCCATTATGATGCTACCTCCAGTTCTATTTGTTCTTTAACCTAATAATACTACCTTTAATGAGATATTCATGTGGGTAAATTATACAAAGTGAAGTTTGATCTGGAAAGTGATGATGTGGAGTTGATTAAGTTTTGGTGGTATACATGGCAGTCACTGACTA
Organism: Myocastor coypus; assembly: GCA_004027025.1. Lineage (NCBI taxonomy): Eukaryota > Metazoa > Chordata > Mammalia > Rodentia > Myocastoridae > Myocastor > Myocastor coypus. Next base: position 17,139 of record PVJA010020753.1, on the reverse strand, counting down.
AGCTTGTATATATACATGGAAGTCTCCAAGGCTGGGTAGGCTGGTGCAGGCATGTGGTTCCAGATTTCAGGAGGCAGAAGCAGGGGATCCAGCTGGATCAATGAGTTCAAGACCAGCCTGAGCTGCATAGTGAAATCCTGTCTCAAAAAGAAAAAAACAAAATAAACTTCCAACCCCTTCCAAAAAAAAACAACCAAACAAACAAAAATCCAAAACCTAGAAGTTTCCAAGAAGAAATCCTAAGGGATAGGTTTAGTTCATTTTTCTGCTTTTTCTTTTTCTATCGAAGCTGTTTGGTTGACTTAGCATTACTATTGCCAGTTTCAACCCTATATCCAAATGCTATTTAAGCTCTGTGTTTCTTTCCACCTTTCTCAGAATATGTGTATTTGCCTGTCTTTAGTGAGTCTCAAATATACGGATTTCTCAGGAGATGACAATTTAAGGTAGCCATATTCATTTCTATTCAATCGGCCAACAGGGGGAACAGGCCCTTCATCGGATGCTGGCTGGGGATGTATGCTGCGCTGTGGGCAGATGATGCTAGCACAAGCTTTGATCTGTAGACACTTGGGAAGGGGTGAGTTCCATATTTCATATAAGTGGATTTGAATACCTCTGTAATACCATTTGCTGTTGTTGATACATATTAGCACTAAGGTTTAAGAAGACTCAATAACAAAACTGTAGGCCCTAAAATGTTCTCTGCATGCTAAGTGTCAGGGTTTTCAAGCCAACACAGACCCTGTAAAAAAGAAATGGGCAACGTTTCCTTGTGACTCACCAAGACAGATAGTTATTTTCCTGAGATAGAACTGAATATTGGAGCAGGTGTGTCATGTAGAATTTCCAACTTTGCTATTATTTGAGCTCTTAAAAATTCCAAATAACCAAGAGAATAGGATGATGTCAGTTAAGTCTGCTTCTTGACCTCATTTAGAATATTCATATGATAGAGGATATAAATGACCTAAAGAGGGGTCCGGGTAGATAGATCAGTGGAATAAGTGCTTGCCTGACAAACGCGAGGTTCTGAGTTCAATCCCTGGTACCAAAAAAAAAAAAAAAAAAAAGGCCTGAAAGAAGTGTGTAATAAGAGATCTGGCACTCTTTGGGATTGCATCCTGAGGATATCCACACAGCAATTAAAGAGTCCTTAAATTAGCTTTTTCATGGGGGTTGCTACAGTTTTCAGTCAGCACCCAGGAAGTTCTGAGGAGGTGCAAGACTTTGTGTGTTCTCTGCAGGACTTAGGATAGCCAGTGCTTGCTTTGCTTGGATGTCTATTTTACAGATGAGGAAATGAAGACATGCAGAAATAAGATGATTTGCTCAGGGTCAGCAAGAAAGTATATATGTGAAATTAGAATTCAAATCTTCTGAATCTTTGTCAAGTGACTTCTCAACTATACACATACTTCTTGATACAGGTCCATTTTTATTATTTAATGTTTTCTTATTTATTTACTTTTGGTTTGAGACAGGATCTTGTTGTGTTGTTCAGCCTGGCCTAAAATCCATGGGGATCTTTCTGCTTCAACCTCCCAAGTTTACAAGTATATACCACCAAGCCTCATTTTTTCTTATTTATGAAACATTTTTTTTCTCTTTTTGAGACAGGGTCTCACTATGCAGTTGAGGCTGGCCTTGAGCTCACTTTTGTAGCCCAGGCTGGTCTCGAACTCACATCAATCCTCCTGCCTCAGCCTCCCCAGTGCTGGGATTACAGGCGTGAGCCACCACGCCCAGCTTTATGAAACATTTTGAAAGGACTTTTCTGAAAGCAAATTGTGATGTGCAAGCAAACAAAAATGCTCATCAGTCTCAATCATCTCAACATAGAAGCTAATAGGAATGATTTTGAAATATTTTTAAATGATGTAGTTTATTTTATTTGTTTATTTGTTTATTTATTTCGTGAAACTGGGGATTGAACTCAGGACCTTGCACTTGGCAGGCAGGCAGTTGTACCCCTGAGCTATCTCCCCAGCCCCTATGATTTCAAAATATTATCTTGTAGTTATGTTGGAATAGAAGACATAGAAGTCTTCTGAGTTGTTTCCTGTTCAGTGATTTTATCAACTTATGATGGATGTTCAGTTAGCAGTGTCATCAGGAACTACTTAATGGTACTTAGCAGCCAACTGATCAGAATTTCACTAACATTAGACAATTTAGTAGCTAATGAAAAAAAATTGGATGTGACTTACTCTCTGAGGGATGTACCAAAACTGAAGTTTCCAACTTTGACTTTAGAAAATTTAGCGGTTAAAAAAGTCTACAAAAATTAGAGTACTTTAAAAAAGGAGAGGGCCCGGCGGGATGGCTCAGTGGTCTAAAGCGCCTGCTTGGGAAAGCTTGGGCGGCTTCAGGGACTGCGGTTCGATCCCCGGCACCACATGCTGCGCCAGCCCTGCCCTCGGGACAGGCTGAGCTGGCCATAAAAATGAGTGAATAAACAAACAAAGGTTCTGAAACAAGAAAAATAAAATAAAATAAAATAAATTCTTTAAAAAAATAAAAAAATGAAAAAGGAGATTGGAGAGGATATTATAAGATGGAAAGATATCCTTTGTTCTTGGGTAGGAAGGGCCAGTATAGTGAAAATGGCTAAGCTCTCAAAGTTGTTATACAGATTTAATGTAAGGCCAATCAAAATGTCATTAGCATACCCCACAGAACTAAAGAAAGTAATCCTAAAATTCATTTGGAATCAGAAGAAACCTAGGATAACAAAATCAGTTCTGGACAATAAAGGCAAGGCAGAGGGCATCACAGTCCCTGACTTGAAATTATACCATAGAGCTACTGTGATAAAAGCAGCATAATATTGACAAACAAATATTCCAAGGTTCAATGAAACAGATTAGCATCTACAGAAACAATTTCAAATGCTCAGCCACCTTATCTTTGACAAAGGGGCCAAACACATTTGCTGGAAGAAAGATAGCCTTTTTAATAAATGGTGCTGAGAAAAACTGGCTTTCCACATGCCAAAATGTAAAACTAGGTCCATCTCTCTCACCATGGACAAAACTAAAATGAAAATGGATCAAATATCTAAATATTAAAGCAGCATTTAGTGATACTATTACTCTATAACATAGGTATTGAGCTTAATATCACTGTCTTTCTAAATATTACATGTCTTAGACTTAAGTTGGAATCAGTATTTTCCATCAATCATTGATATTTTAATAAGTCCCTATAGAATGTGATAAAAACAGTTACACATTTTTACACAGAAATTTAGAAATGTAAGCCTATACGCAATTGTAGTAGGTCAATCCTATGGCATTATTCCTTGTCTCTTATTCTCTTTTATTACCCTTTGTATGCTGAGCTGTAAAAGGCTCAAATCAATAGCTTCTGACATTGCCAGTTCTTCCAATAACCAACTACAATTATGGAATATTGGATTCTGTATACAACTACCTTCTCTTACTTCAATGAGAAGAAATATTTGTACCAATAATGTTTAGAAAAAAATTTTCATGTCTGTATTCTGTACTCTGAATAACTACTACAAACACAATATGCATTGTATTATTGTGGCTATACTACTAACTTGTTTTGAAACTCTCAATGTTATTACTTATTAAAAGTAATAAATCCATCAAAAAAAAAAATCCCAGAGGCTTTAAATCTGCTAGAAGAGAGAATAGGCAGAACTATTGAAGATATTGGTACAGGCAAAGATTTCATGAATAAAACTCTGATTACATGGTAAATGATACAAAGAATCAACAAGTGGAATCTCATTCTGGTAAGAAGCTTTCACACAGCAAAAGGAATCACCCACAGAGTAAAAAGAAAACTCACAGAGTGGGTAAAAATTATTGCTAGTTTTCCTCAGACCAAGGGCTACTATCTAGAACATATAAATACCTGAAAAAATAAATTAAAAATTAGGATTGAGGCTGGGAAGGTAGATCAGTAGTGTAAGTGCCTGCCTGGCAAGGATAAAGATACAGTTTTGATTCCTGTTACTGCATGCCAATTCTCCCTGAAGCCCAGGCATGGTGTGGGAGCTACCAAAACTCGGCACGGTAGTGCATATCTGTAATCCCAGTGCTGGAGATGCTGAGACAAAAGGATCAGTCTAAGTTCAAGCTGAGTAATAAGACCCTGTACCAAACAGATGATAGATAGGTACATAGATAGATAGATAGATAGATAGATAGATAGATAGATAGATAGATAGATATTTAAAAGATTAAGAGATTAGAATTAGAAATTTCATTCAATCCAGCTATTCCCCTTTTGGGTATCTTCGAGGAAAAATTAAAAATGTCATACCACAACACTCCTGTTTATAGCAGCACAATTTGTAATAGCTAAATGTTGGAAATAGTCCAAATGTCCATCAACAGGGGAATGGATAAAAGGATGTGTTAAGTTTTATACAACGAAGTACCAGTCATGCATAAAGGACAAAGTTGAGATATTTCTACATAGATGGGTGCAACCTGATAGCATACTTTTAAGTAAAATAAGTTGGACACACATGTTCAGATATTGAATTGTCTCCCTAGTGTCAGAAACTGAAAGAACTGAATAAAAACCAAATTGTGTAATATATATTGTGAAATAGGAAGAAAATATTCAGAATAAAATAGGAACTAGGAAAGTGGGAAGGTAAATGAGGGAAGGAAAAAGAATTTTTAAAAATTTGTTTATTTGTTTTTATGGCCGGCTCAGCCTGCCCTGAGGGCAGGGCTGGCGCAGCATGTGGCGCCGGGGATAGAACTGTGGTCCCTGCAGCCTCCTGCAGGCGCTTTAGACCACTGAGCCATCTTGCTGGGCCAGGAAAAAGAATTTTTAAAAATATAAAAGAAAGACTAAGTAGCAACAGTGCTTTGTAAAAAAGCTGGGGAAGAGGTGTTGAGTGCAGGAGAGAGGAATGGGAAAAAAGGACTCTGGCCACATCATAGAGAGGTACAAATTCCCTATGGTGAATGTGATTATGTTTATTTAAATTGTACCAGTAAACTTAATAAAAAATAAGACTCTAGAGATAATGGCCTTTGGCATCAAGTATATTACATACAATCATTAATTCGAACTCTAAAAATCTCAGGAGAGAAATTTATTTCTTGGAAGCAAACCGAGCCTCAGAAATCTGCTCCATTAGGCAGCTCTTCCTAGAGTGGAGAGAATGGTAGCAAGTGTGCACTGTGTATAGCAGTTATTGTGTATCATTCTTATAGTTGTCCTTAGGAATTTGGATGTTATCTCTGTAGAATGTGGGGTTTGTGCCTCAGGCACACGTAGGTCCCTATAGATAGAGCACTAATTTTTTTTTAAAATGTATTTGGTACAAGGTCTTATTATACAGCTGAGACTTACAGGGATCCTCCTGTTTTCAGCTTCCCCAGCATGGAGATGTACCTGGTTTCTGTTGCTGGCTCAGTGCACCGGGAAGCAGAGATGACTTGGCATGTGATGCCAGGGATCAAACTCCAACCCCTAACTTGTCCAAGCAGGTGCTTAGTCTGCTGAGCTATCTCACTGGCCCTAAATAATAAATTTTTAAATGTATTTCACATAGGGTCTTAACTACACAGTTCTGACTCATAGTGATACTCCTGTTTTAAGCCACTCCAACACTGTGATTACAGGCATGTGCCACCACACCCAGACTTTGTTACTGGCTCAGTGCACCCCAGGGTTGGGGCTGGCACAGTAGATGGAGCCAAGGATCAAATCATGTCCCCTGTGCTTCCTAAAGCAGACATTTAGTCCACTGAGATATCTTGCTGGCCTAGTAGTGATTTTTTTTTTACTTTGGCCTTGAATACCTGATAATAAAGGTATTTGTTTTTCAAAGTTTGGTGGTGGGGAAAGAGGAGGAAGAGGAAAAGAATTTCACATGTGTTACATATATGTGCCAACTCTCAGCGAAGAATGTAATAATTATGCACAGTAAGTGTACAAAAAGCTCCTCAGTGTTGATTATTGAAAAGGTAAAAAAATGGCAGTACATAATTTTTTTAAAAGAAAACTCCAGCTATGAACCGTATAAATTGATGTGTGTCACACTAGCATCCACCCGTGAGACCATTTTGGCAGTGCTGTCAGGATGTGAAGACAAAAGCCATTGCCATATATGTGATATTATGGCATCTGGAGATGGTAATATATGGACGTACTTCCAAGTTTGATGTTGACCTTCCACTCAGAGTTGCTGCCTAAAAAGTCTTTTGTGACACCATTTTTATTTAATATTTATTGATATCCAGGCTTTGGGCTAAGTCAATTCCTTGGTCAAGTGCTTCTTTTTTTATGTTATGGCTGGCTCAGCCTGCTCTGGGGGAGGGGCTAGCACAGCATGTGGTGCTGGGGATTGAACCGTGGTCCTTGTGGTTGCCTAAACTTCCTTAAGGAGATGCTTTAGACCACTGAGCCATCTCACCAGCCCTGTTTTTTTTCTTTTTGAATTTGCTTTGTATCCAAAGTCTTTATTTGTTACAGGGTCTCACTACACATTGTGGTGCCACGACATGTGGTACAGGTGATCAAATGTGTGTCCTTGTGCTTGCTAGGCAGGCACTTAGACCACCCATCTATCTCCCAGCCCCTTGTATCCAGAGTCTTTGAAGGTAGTAAGTCTCCCGATGGCTTTGTCTTCAAAATGAAAGATGCCTAAAATGTTCTAACTCTATCATGCCTATCTTCTAGATGTTGCTCCTTTATTTTCTGTCCATTTCAGTTATAATAAGAGTCTTAAGAGGTAATAAATAGTTACAAAATGACTAACTTACTTTTCCCTCAAAAGATTGGAACTGGGATAAAGAAAAAGAACAACCCAAAGAATACCAACGGATTCTACAGTGCTTCTTAGATAGAAAAGACTGTTGCTATTCTATCCATCAAATGGGTAAGATCATAAATAAATAGTTACAAAAGAAATAACTATAGCTGTTCTTTTTTTCCTCATGCCTTATATGTGATTTCATTAAGTTATCAATCTGTTTATGTAAACAATTAGGAGTTTGTGGTTCCCTGGAAAATGTTTTGCTAACATGTTCATTTTCTCCGCTTAAAACAGCACAAATGGGAGTAGGAGAAGGAAAATCAATTGGTGAATGGTTTGGACCAAATACAGTTGCACAAGTGTTAAAGTAAGTGAAAGAGTCTGGCATTTGCTTCTTTTACTTAATATCTCCTATGCTTTTGGCCCCAGCCAAGTGAGTTTCCTCATCCTCCTAAATATACTTGCCTTTCCACTAAATCATCTACTCCTTAGCCTTCAAAGCATCCATACCATTTGGCTCTGGCAATTCTTTGAAATGTGTAAATGTGGACATGTCTTGGTGTCAGACTAGCAACCCCTGATATCGGTATATGGTTATATCCCGTGACTTGGTTAATATCTTACCTACAGATTTATGTTCAAACACCAGGGAGTCATTGACTGAAGGGCCCTTCAAAGCTAAAAGTTTTATACTAAGTAGGAGAAGCTTAGCCAATCTAAGCAACAAATGGACTACCTCCCTGCATGCGATAGAGAAATTCATTCTGTGTTTACTGAGTGACTTTGTGTGGAAGGTGCTGTGTATCAAATAAAGTAAACTAGGCACAGTTTTCACCTCAGGGAACTTACTTTCTAGTGGAGAGGCCAAGCCCCCAAACAGTCTTAGAACTAGTTTGTCATTTCTTGGCAGGTTCAAATTGTCCCAGTATGGTACTTTTATAGTTGTCCTGTTAAAATTCAGAGATAGAGAGGTCAAGATCAGTGTGGTGTTTTTTTTTCCTCATGCCTTAAATATATGATTTCATTAAGCTATCTATTTGTGTATCTATGTAAAAAATTAGGAATTTGTGGCTCACTGTAATTGTTCACTCAAGTGAATTGTGGCATTCACTCACCTAAGTGGCATTGCAATCTACACCCACGGGCCAACTTACCTGTTGCCAGTCTTTCCTTCCTGACTATCTGTCACCAAATGAAAATGCATTAAAGGCAGAGATTGTATTTGTCTTGTTTACTGTGTAGCACTAGTACATGAAACTGCATTGCACATAAGTGCCTCATAAATGCTTGATGGATGGAAGAAAATTTCAGCCAGAATCAGGAACCAGATTTAGGAATCAGAAATTTGAAACCATTGGGCTTCCTTGGTGTAATATCCTCCAATTCCTGGGAATCATGGTGGGACTTGTTCCATGTAAAGTGCAGAAGGGGCCCTGATTTAATTATTGGCCAATCTTTAATGCACCAGAATGCTTTGAACATGTGCATATGAAGGTGAGCTGTCTGAATTTCGTAGGGACAGAAGGAAAACTCACCGTTTACTCCTTATAAACAATGCAGCCTCCATTCTGAAGTGTATAGTGTATGATTGCCTTAGAATACCTGTTAGTTATCACTGATTGTCTTGGTTACCTTTTTCTTGTTGCTCAGATAAAATACATAGTGTCCCAAAGTAAAGAGTGAAAGGTTTACTTAGCTCACAGTTTGTGGGGGCTTCAGTTTATACTCAGCTGGCTGCCAAGCAGAGTGGCACATGGTATGGAGCAACTGTTCATGGCAGTACAAAATAGCGAAAGCAACAAGAATAAAAGGGAGGGAGGGAGAAAAATATCTCTTGCCCTCCATTATACTGTATTCAGGCTACCTACCCCAGGGTGGGTATAGCACTCACACCCGTAATCACAGCGTTGCACCATAAATCAATCACAAATTCTGGAAAGCAATCCCCATGACTGCATGAGGCTTTGGGGTGACATCTAGATATAAACCATAACATTGACTATACTGAGTGAGAAGCTGCCCTGTTTTAGGAACTGCTGTAGGAACCCTGGGCATAATGTGTCAAATTTTAGAGTGACTATGTTGAACACCAAACCTCATTCAAAATGGTTAGTTTTTAAGTAATATTTTTCAGAAGTTTCTTCTTTTCATCCAATGTTAAGGCTCCCAACAATCAACAAATGGAAGCAAATTCTTTTAGGATTCTTAAGCAGGCTCTGGTTCATAATGATTATTACTGTTAATAATAGTACAAGATATTCCTTGACTTATAGTGAGTTATTTCCTTATAGCACATCATAAGTTAAAAATATCGTAAGTCAGCAATGGGTCAAATACACTTGATAGGTCAGGTGAGCACTGCAGCTTGGCAGCACATTCTAGCACAGAGTCAGTTGTTTCCCCTGTGATTCTTTGATTGACCTGGTGTTGTGCCTTGCTGCTGCTCAGCATCATGAAAGAAGATCAGTCTCCATACTGCTAGCCAGGAGAAAGAGCCAAATTTAACGTTAGGACTATAGTTTCCATTGAGCATGTATTGCTGGCACACCATAGTGAGGTCAAACCATTATAAATTGGAGGACTGTCTGTATTATTAGTATTATTTCAGTATTATTATGGGGAAAGATAGTACATTAAAATGAGTGAAATAAAAATATAGTGGTCATTAACCTACTCTTTGATACTACTTTGGTAGAGAGAATTATCTTTTACTCTGTGTAGTGAGTTTGGGCTTTATCTATGTATCCTAGAAGTAGCCAGATGAAACATGGTTCCTTTTAACCTGGCAAAGAACAGAAGAGAGAAATAGGCAGAATCTTATTAAGGGAGGTAATCTCTCCTTTAAAAAGATTCTTTCTAGTTTTCCCCAAAGTCATACAATTCAGTATGTAGTCTCTCTTTAGCTGCTGACCAGTACAATTCCACATCTACCTGTGTTATCTGTCACATAAATCTCCTTAAGTGGCATTTTCAGTGCAATATCTGGGAATGAGAATAAGCAAGTTGTCTCTCTCTCTCCCCTCCCTTACTCCCTCTCCCCACTCCCCCTCTCCCTCCCCCTCCCCTTCTCCCTTTCCCTCTCCTCCCTCTCCTTCTCTGTGTGTCTCTATCTCCCCCTCCCCTCTGCCATTTTCCAAGGTGTTTATTCTCTCAAATATATATATATATATATATATATATATATATATATATATATATATATATGTATTAGATGTGCTGGGTGTTGAACCCATGATAAACAACTGAGTTATATACTCAGTTCAAAACATATGGGGCTGGTAAGATAGCTCAGTAGAATAATCACCTGCCTGGCAAGCACAAGGTCCTGAGTTCAGTCCCTAGTACCAAAAAAGAAAATGTTAGTGATGAGTTTTTTGTCTTGTCATGTCTTTTTCTTTTTTTTCCTTTTCTTTTAAAACAAAAGTAGTAATTTAGAATATCTCTTATTTAAGGAAACAGAGTTTCTTGAAAGTTTGGGAGCAGAGACATGAGGAATTTTTCTTTTTTACCCAGTGGGAATACTGTCACTTTGTGAGACTTCCCTGTTATGAAGTAGCGCCTTCTTTATGAAATTCAGATATAGTAACTGTGGCATTCTCAAGGTCTCTGGACATAGATTGTCCCAGAGCTCTGTCAAAGGAGACAAAGAGACAGAGCTAACCTGAATATCAACTTCTGTGTGACTTAGAAATTCATGACATTAGGGATGTTGGACTGGCTGGTATTTTCATCTGCTTGATTGTGACTCATTATAGATTTCTTTGCAGAAAACTTGCTTTATTTGATGAATGGAATTCCTTGGCTGTTTATGTTTCAATGGATAACACGGTGGTCATTGAAGATATCAGTGAGTTCCCAGCTTGCTTATCTTCCTGGGTGGTAGGTGATGAGTTCTTTCCTCACCATTTAGAATTGTGGGGCTCAGAAGGGTCTCTGTAGCCTGCCTCAAAAGGATCAGGGAGTCTAGGGGAGCAGGTGGTTCTGGTTCTAAAAGCGAGAACGCCATTGGGGAGCCTCTGCTGCCTGTCACTGAAGGTGTCTCAAGATATGTATAATCTGTGAAAGCACTGGTACATGGCTGTGGAGGCCCACCTGCATGGTGTCCTTGTCCTCTGCCAAGGGAATGAGAAGCTTAAACACACTCCCTGTGTCAAAGACCCTTGCACACTAGTTGACAAATGAGATTCTTTCTCTTTCAAGCAGCTGAGCTCAATGGCCAGCATACAGAGCATGAAGCCACTGGGATGCCCTGGGTTTCCTATGGGCATTGGGGTTGGCTGGGCCCTGGCAGGGAAAGCCTTCTTAGTTCTACCTTTGGAGAATATTCAATGGCTAGTTCACCTTCTACCTGGATTTCTTGTCTTCTGTTCCTAGAAAAAATGTGCCGAATCCTTCCCTTTAGTGCTGACACAGCTGATGAAAGCTCCCCTGATTCTTTCATCACTTCAAACCAGAGTAAAGGCGCCTCTGCCTTCTGCCCAGCCTGGAAACCCCTGTTGCTCATTGTGCCCCTTCGCCTAGGCATAAACCAGATCAATCCTGTGTATGTTGATGCATTCAAAGTAAGTTACTCCTTTGCCCAAGCCCATTGCTGCCTGCCCATCACACCACCATGTCAGCACATTGATCCGTGAGCAGCAGTCCACAAGTGAGTTGAGAATTTTGCATTCTCTTTCCCTCCAGGAGTGTTTTAAGATGCCACAGTCTTTAGGGGCATTAGGAGGAAAACCAAATAACGCGTATTATTTCATAGGATTCTTAGGTAAGGAAGGATGAATTGCAAGTAAGTCATAATGGGCTAGGGGAGGGTGTGGGAAGAAGGTATGCATATGCATGGAAGTTCCTACTTAGCCCAGGAATACTGTGGCATGATCTCCTTTCTCTAACCTGATCTATGAAGAGTAATGCTTCTATGGCCTGCTGGAAAGCAAGTTCAACTTTTGATGTCTTTACTTTCTTGCCTCTTCATAAGATATTACAAGTACTTTTCTAATGCATAGTCCCAAGGTTTTTGGATTGTTCCAGAACTTTTCTATTTGTAAAGCTCCAAGCAGTAGGGTTTCTTGGATTTGCTGATCTCTCTCTCTCTCTCTCTCTCTCTCTCTCTCTCTCTCTCTCTCTCTGATTCAGGGATTCAGGCTTGAAGTATTCTCTTCATTTCTAGTCCATCATTGTCTGGCCTGGTCTTCAGAGCAACCACAGTGGGGTCAGAATTAGAGGAGTCAAGGACAGAAGTGTATCTTTCCAGATAATGGCAGCTAAGAGCTAAAGCTAAGGAACTTCTAATGTGTACCCTAATGAGGTGCCTGATACTCCCTGCATGAATCTGTGCCTCTGGAAACCTAGTCTTTTTATTCGCTAATTGTGACCAGAGGCACTATATCCTTGCACACAAAGTGAACCAAGGTGAGCTAGCTCAGTGCTTCTGGAATTCACTTTGTGCATACTACCCTGAGTGTCTAGTAGAATGCAGACTTGCAGTTCTCAGATGGGGCCTGAGATTTGCCCTTGCAAATGTGCAAATACGTACTACTGATGCTCCTGGTCCATAGACCACACTTTGAGTGCCAGTGGTCCAGACTCCTATGTGAGGGATTGATACAGCCAGGGAAATATGGTGCAAGGCATATTTGTCAGGCAGTTTTCATGACAGTCTTTTGGGCATGATGTAGCCAAACACGGGGCCTCAGAAAAGTTATGAGCTTACATTGGTGAGCAGACAGGGAAATCTAGAGTAGACATAAGGGAATTGTATGGGGAGATATATGGAGGACAGGGTAGAGATAGCCTTGATCTTCATTCCCAACCAATTTCTTTGTCAGTTTGAGCAGGTGAGGTGGGATGACCACAAAAACACCTGGTTTTATACATCTTGCCCCCAGTCAGTAGCTGTGTGACTATAGGACAAGGAGATCAAGGTTTTCAATTTCAGGCTCCTCATATACAAAAGGACTACCACTTGAATCACCATTAGGCTCTGTGCTAGGGAGGTGTTCCGCAAAGAGCCAGGCACATATGAGATATGTTGGGAAAATACAGTCAGTGCTTACATATGTTGCAGTAAAAGACACATTACCAGAAATTTTCCTTAAAATATACCTCCTCACTGCAAACTTACTTTTTTTTTTCTCTTCCAATTTTTTTATTGTTTAAATTTAACAATGGCTATATTACATATTTTCATCACCAGATCAGTTCAGATCAATACATATAGGTATATAAGATTGATCAAACAATCAAACATTAACCCTTCTAAGTCCACATTACTTTTTTTTTCTTTTCCCCCTTCTTTTCTTTGAAAGTTGACATATTGCATATTGTCCTCATAATCATTCTATAGAGTGCAGTGTGTGGGCATGACCCACCTCCCTATTGATGTTGCTTAGAAAAAAGAAAGAAAGAAAGAAAAAAAAAAGGAAAGAATATACTACTCTTTGGACTAAGAGGAAGCAGACACATATACAGTCAAAGGTTTTGCAATTGCAGTGGGCCACCAGTGAAGCTTGTGATGCCGGAGGCTATCAAATCCAAGCCTCCCAAAGCTCATCTCACCAATCTAGCTCTGCGTTCCATGCATTGTATTTAAGAATTTTTTTTTTCTTGCTGGGGGGTGGTCAAGGGCAAGTCGAAGCAAGACCTGTACTGCAAACATACTTATCCTGTCATTTTTGCCACTTTCTCAGGCAGTTTTCATGACAATGTTTAGTTGCCCTGTGGCTGCCTCCATGTCCTGAATTGATTAAGAACATGGGATTTTGACTTTGGGGACAAGCCAGAAGGTATATGGTACCATGAAAAAGATTCATGAGGACACACTACTGTTTTTGTGAGCCTGCCTTTTTGTTGGATGACACAGGATGGCAACATTTAGTATATATTTCATCACACTTTATAAAGACAGTTTTGAAAGAAGACTTTCAGAATGCTTCTGAAAGTGGCAAGAATGATGGTGAAGTGTGTTAAAAATGAAGGGGAGTATGGTAAGGAGGATTAATAACAATATGTCTTTTACTGTAATTTCTAAAACATTAAAATTTCACAGTATTTTTCGATCACCCCCTATAACACAGTCAGCAAAAGCTGTCTCTGTTCTTTCCCCTCTGGCCTTGTTTATAGATAGTTCTTCCTGCCTTTGGGGTGGAAGTTGCTCTACAGGCTCCTCTGCTCGCTCTAATTCTCCCATCTAGTGGTTGCATTTAAGAACTACAGTTTGATGGAAAATCTGGTGCCCATGGTGGCTTTTATTTTTCTAAGTATTTTTTAAAATCCCATATATTGTCACTTACATTCAAATGCCTTGTTTCTGAGATTTTGGTTCCTGTAAAAGAAAATGTTGCAAACATATCCAGTCATCCTTCCATATCCATAGATTGGACCAAGTATAGATTGAAAACATTTGGGAAATAATTGAGTCTATACTGAATATGTACAGCCTGTTTCTCTTGCCTTTCTTTCTTTCTTTAATATAATATTTATTTATTTAATCTTAGGAAAGGAGAACAGGATGCTTTGCTGGGAAGTTTATCAAGACCTTGTATAAGTGAAGCAACTGAAAATATGGAAAGTTATGCCAACTTTGGATAGGCCTAGTAATTTTAAGTCACAGTATGAGACCAGTGAGACAGAATTTCTAATAAGTTTGTCTTTTTCTTTCTTTTTTATTAATTTTATTACTTTTATTAAGAAATATCAATGAGACAGTTTCAAAACACATTAGTAGGACAGATACAATAATAAATACAATGCGTATTGTTGTCTTCATAGTAGTCAATCTGAGTACAAGATGCAGACATGATAACTTTTCTAAACACTATTGGTACAAATCTATCTTCTCATTGAACTAACAGACAGTAGTTGTATGAATAGTTCAATAGTCCATAACAGTAGTTATCAGCACAACTGGCAATGTCAGAAGCTGTTGACTTGAGTCCTTTAGAGCTCAGCATACTTATCTGGCTTGACTTTTTATGCCTCATGTTTAAACTTCTCTGCTGGATGGTTAAGGCCAAGTTGAAGCAAGACCTATCATAGAGGATTTCCAAAAATGGAAAGGTATTCCCTGCTCCTGAATAGGAAGAACCAACATTGTAAAGATGGCCACACTCCCTAAGTTGTTATATAGATTTAATGCAATCCCTATCCAAATACCACCGACATACCTCACAGAGCTGGAAAAGTCATTCCAAAAATTTATTTGGAACCAAGAAAGACCCAGAATTAGAAAGACAATTCTCAGCAATAAAGGTATGGCAGGAGACATTACAATTCCTGACCTAAAGTTATACTACAAAGCCAGTGATAAAATCAGCATGGCATTGGCAAAAAATAGACCTGAGAATCAGTGGAATAGACTAGAAGATGTAGAAGCAAATAGAAACACACTCAGCTGCCTTCACTTCAACAAAGGGGCCCAACAAGTTTAGTGGAAATAAGATAGCCTCTTACAGCTGGAAAGATTGGCTCTCTACATGTTGAAAATTAAAACTTGACCCAGGTCTATCACCATGCACTAACTAAAGTCAAAATGGATTAAAGATCTAAATATTAAAACAGAAACCCTAAATCTCCTGGAAGAGAAAGTAGAAGGAAATCTTGACATCATGGTAGGCAAACAGTTCATGGACAAAAGTCAAATGCATACTTGACACTTGAAAGAATCAACTACTGGGACCTCCTCTTGCTGAGAAGTTTTTTGCATATAAAAATAAATTACCAACAGAGTAAAAAGATAACCCACAAATCTGTTGCCATTATTGACACAACAGCTCTGTAAGATGGAGATTGTCACTTTCATTTCACACATGGTGAAATGATGATTAAGAGAGGTTATATCCTCAGTGTCACTCAGTTAGGAAACACTGAAAGCCAGGATTCAGTCCCAGTTTGGTCATCCTTGCCTGCCATACTCCAATGCATCTCTGAGATCCTCTCTCTTGATAGGCAGTTCGGAGAAACTCTGGAAGTGGGATCTGTGACCGAGATAAGACCCTGGCTGCCAGGTTTATCTGGTCAGAGAGGAGGAGCTGTCTGTCCCCTCCCTCTGGGTATAGGCTACCACCTGGAAATCTATATCCTTAACCTTGGTTATACACAGGGTAGACCAGCCAGCCTCTTTACCAGGGGCCTCAGTAGAATTCTTTGTTTACTCTCTACATACTTTCTAGGACTTTTCACATCTTCTTCTGTATCTCTTATAAGAACTCTAAGCAAAAAAATCAGGCATGAAAGTTACACACACATACACATACACTCCATGGGAAAAGGTGCTCACCAGCATTAGGGAAGCTATTATTTTATCATAGCGTATTAACTCAAATGGTACAGCAGATAGCTTGATTTAAAACCTCTGGCTAGGGGCCCGGCAAGATGGCTCAGTGGCCTAAAGCGCCTGCTTAGGAAAGCTTGGGCAGCTGCAGGGACCACGGTTTGATCCCTGGCACCACATGCTGTGCCAGCCCTGCCCTTAGGGCAGGCTGAGCCGGCCATGAAAATGAATAAATATACAAACAAAAGTTCTGAAACAAGAAAAAAATAAATAAAATTTAAAAAAAATAAAACCTCTGGCTATTTTCTTGTCTGAATTTTGCTTTTCTCATCTAATGGTCTTTCATAGGCTTCCTTCTAAGTATTTTGGTTGATATCACATGGTATGATCTTCAGCTATTTTGACCCTACTGCTCACCCACCTTCTCTAGTGGGGAACATATATGTACTTTGATTTCCATAAAGTAAGTCACAAGGGGACTCTAATTTCCATATACTCATAGCCATTTATTTGTAGAGTAGTACTTTTAATTTGAAGTGAGACACTTTTATGAGCATCTTGTGTTGATACTGTGTTGTATGCACTTCATTGAGGTAAAGTCTTCATGGATCCTTGACCCAATGACCCTAGCCAAAAACCACAAAAGTTAGGGTATTATACAGATTTAATGAAATCCCTATTAAAATACTATCAACATACCTCACAGACCTGGAGAAATCATTCCTAAATTTTATTTGGGAACAGAAAAGACCTAGAATAATACTAGACATTAGAAGTGCCTTCTTTATTGGCAGATGTGCTCTCCCAGATGCCATCCTAGGGATGGGCTTTGAGGACTCCCTCTTTGCCTCATTCTCATGCTGCAGGCACACATTCCTCTGGGCAGCCAACACACTCAGGGACATAAACACCCATATAGCCTTCAGGTCTGGATGGTAAGATCAGGTGTACCGTTAGGTATTTTGCCTAATTAGCATTTGGATGGTGAGCATTAGAGCAACTCTCAGCAGCAGTTTTTAAAGAAATAAACACACACACACACACACACACACACACACACGCACACACACACACGCAAGCCGGGCATGGTGGCGCATGCCTGTAATCCCAGCACTAG
>PVJA010020752.1:0-29118 GCA_004027025.1 Myocastor coypus | reverse complement strand
AAAAAAAGACACTGTACCAAATATACTTCAAATTATAAATGCTAATTTAATTTAGGAAGATTCTTTGTAATATTATTTAAATTTGATGATAAAGGGAGTGACAAAATATTTTGTTCAGCTTGAGATATGGTTGGTGTTTTTCAGGGCTTTGACTTTTTTTTTTTTGAGACATGAGACAGCTTTTAGGGCGGCTGGCCTTGAACTCAATATATAAGCCAGGCTGGTCTCAAACTTGCCATCCTTCTGCCTCAAAGCCTCCCAAGTGCTAGGATGACAGGCATGGCCATCATACCCAGCTATGCTTGGGTGCTGATATCTGAAAATGAAAATGTTTACACACTAG
Source organism: Myocastor coypus (assembly GCA_004027025.1). Taxonomy (NCBI): domain Eukaryota; kingdom Metazoa; phylum Chordata; class Mammalia; order Rodentia; family Myocastoridae; genus Myocastor; species Myocastor coypus. The sequence continues at coordinate 28,775 of PVJA010020752.1, read as the reverse complement.
AAGTAATGCTTGCCTTTAATATTTTAGTAATGAAGCTTTAACAGTAAGTACCAAAAGATAAAAAGGCATACTAAAGAAGATAAAGCTTTTCTTTCTTTCTTTCTTTTTTTTTTTTTTTTTTTGGTCTTTTTTGAGACAGGGTCTCACTATGCAGTTGAGGCTGGCCTTGAGCTCACTTTTGTAGCCCAGGCTGGTCTCGAACTCACATTGATCCTCCTGCCTCAGCCTTCCGAGTGCTGGGATTACAGGCGTGCACCACCACGCCTGGCTTTTTCTTTTTTTTAAAGAGCAAAATATATTTATTAATGGAAAAAAAACTTCTGTTCCCAAGAGGGACAGAAGGTGATCTGAGTAGGCTACTCTACACCAAGCTTTTTACTAGGGACTGCCTAGCATTTAATAATGTATCTGTAAGAAATTTTAAGTATACAGTCAGCTGTAGCAGAAATGTCCTCAAGTGCACTGATGAGCAGAAAAAAACTATGGCTAACTCAACAGTATAAGATGGTACTCACATATCCACACCAGTTGAATGCAGAGGACTATGCCAGTTGACTGGAAGAAATTCTACTCTTCCAATCTGCTGGTTTTCTTGAGCTTTCTTAAAATGTGTCTGTAGTAAGTTCAAGGAAACACTGCGAAAATCATTAACTGCAAAATAAATATTAACTTATGCACCAACAATGAAGCAATTAACATAGAAAATTAGCATGCAACAAACCATCTAATAACACACTACCTAACTACAGTTGCTTAGAACACATAATGACTTGACTCAAAAACAGTGAGGCAATGTTCAAGAAAGACTAAGAGTACATAGAATAAAAGATGCTCCTTTACTATAAAACCACCTTTTACCACACAAAACATTTCATCAAAAGAAAAGCTAGCTGGGCATGGTGGCACATGCCTATAATCCCAGCACTTGGAAGGCTAAGGCAGGAGGATCAATGCAAGCTCGAGACCAGCCTGGGCTACAAAAGTGAGCTCAAGGCCAACTGAACTGCATAGTGCGAGACCTTGTCTCAAAAAGACAAAAAAAAAAAAAAAAAAAAAAGAGAAAGAAAGAAAGAAAGAAAAGAAAAGAAAAGCTAACTTAAAAACTTTGCCAATGAAGCTGTTTCAATATTTTAAAATTATATGACTATATGCCAATCAATCTTGCAATCAGATTTCTATTCTAACTTTCTGGTTTTTATAATTAATCATTACTCAATTCTTCAGATTTTTAAAAACCATACATTGCTAGCCAACATTGTTTTTTTAAGGGAATATCTTTATTGAGCAAAACAAGAGTTCTCTCTGAGAAACAAAAGGTGACCTGAGTGGGTTGCCCTTAAAATTCTTATCACACTGATGCTAACCTTCCAGAATATAATTCCCAGTTTATGCTTGGAACCATTAATGTTATCCCTATCTAGATGGTCCCCACAAAGTCTCAGGAAGTCACAGGTGAGCTTTTTCAGAAGTGGCTGGATTTAGTGTTAGCTGGGATTACAGGTGTGTGATTACTCAATCAAACCACTGATTGGTTTAGCACACCTCAATCCTGGTAGCCTGAAGAGCGTACAGAACGGGCAGAAAGAAGCTGCTACTGTGAACTGTTTGCTTTTGCTGTCTTCTGCCCATCACAGACTGTCTCTCCTCTGCACTGCCCCTCTGTTAAGCCACCCTGCCTTGGAGCCAGCCAGCTATGAACTGAAGCCTCTAAAACTGTAAGCTAAATAAACCTCTCCCCTTTGAGTGTTGGGAATTTGTCTCAGCAACAAAAAAAGTAACTAATACATCCAGTAAAATACCACTCCTACTAGGAACTGACTTTGCATACTATCAAGTTTTAAGAACACTGCCTTTTAAAGTCAAATTAAATCTTCCAATTGTAATATAAAGAGGCTTCTAAGGACTGTAATCCCATCTACTTGGGAGGATGAGGCAAGAGAATGGTAGCTTTGAGGCCAGCCTGGGCAGGCTAGGGAGACCCTGTCTCAACATAAAATGGGCTGGGGACATAACTCCGTGCTAGAGTGCCATCACAAGAACCTGAATCAAACCTAAATGCCTCAATAATAATATTAAGAGGGCCCGGCAGGATGACTCAGTGGTCTAAAGTGCCTGCTTGGGGAAGCTTGGGCAGCTTCAGGGACCGCGGTTCAATCCCCAGCACCACATGCTGCGCCAGCCCTGCCCTCGGGGCGGGCTGAGCCGGCCATAAAGATGAGTGAATAAACAAAGGTTCTGGAACAAAAAATTAAAAAAAAAAAAAAAAATTCCTCTGGGCCGGGCAGAATGGCTCAGTGGTCTAAAGCGCCTGCTTGGGAAAGCTTGGGTGGCTTCAGGGACCGCGGTTCGATCCCGGGCACCACATGCTGCGCCAGCCCTGCCCTCGGGGCAGGCTGAGCCGGCCATAGAAATGAGTGAATAAACAAGCAAAGGTTGTGAAACAATAAATAAATAATCTTTAAAAAAAAAAAACCAAAATAATATCAAGAGACTTACCACAATAGGAATTACAACAGTGATTGTACTTTTTGTTATTCACTCTATCATTTTCAGGGTCCTTTTTAAATTTGTAGAAGCTATAAATAAGACCACTACATCACAAAACAATTTTATAGGTTTTATGGGGCTTATTTACTCAAGAATTATAGGTTAAGAATATAAGCTATTATCCTCAAGAATTTACTAGCCCTTTAGATTATGCTGGGAAGCTTTGCCACCTTGTCGCCTCTTCAGTTCTCCAAATCTTATTACACGGCTAAGATGATGAGCTAAAGATGACATTTATCCCAGTGCCTAACACACTCCCTGGGCGAGCTAACCTACATGCTCTGCAGACCTACCACACTGCACAATGCTTCGAAAGCGGAGATCACAGGCTGGCCCAATGCCGTGGACTACAAAGACCAAGTGATCAATCTGTAATGGTTCCCCTACAAATAGAAGGAGAAAGAAAAATTAGTCCCATAATTAATCATGTTCTCTAAACTCAGTTATTGATAATGAACAGGTTATAAATATGAGCAAATTAAACTAAAAGTGGATTACGTAAAAGACATAAAATGGTCCTATATTTATCTAGGTGGTTAAAGTACATTCCACCTTATTTTTAATTTACCTAGAAATAGGTTATTATAAAATTTTCACTTTTTATTCTGAAATAATGGCACTTACAAAAAACTAGTATAGAAATTCCCAAGTATATTTTAGAAATTCAACTTTTTAAACAACTGCTAAAACAGAGAGTAACTTTGTTACTCTCTCTTTCTATGGATATATATATACACACACACACACACACACACACACACATATCCTTTTTGAGACAGGGTCTCATTATGCACTTCAGGCTGGCTGTGAGCTCACTTTTATAGCCCAGACTGGTCAAACTCACACTAATCCTCCTACCTCAGCCTCCCAAGTGTGGGGATTACAGGTACGCACCACCATGCCCAGTTATACTTTTTTAAACATATTTGGTTGTGCACAGTCTCACTTCACAGCTCAGAATCGTGGTCATTCTGCTTTCAGTCTCCCCAGAGCTAGGATTACAGGCATACCTACTATGCCTGGACTCTGGCTGGCTCAGCCTACCCTGGGGGTGGGGAGGGAGTGGCATGTGGTGCTGGGATATCCCTGCACTTACCTGAAGCAGGTGTTTAGTCCTGTGAGCTATCTCACCAGCCTCATAAACACATGTTTATTTTTCTAGGTCACTTGGGAGAAGGTTATATGTATGGTCACATTTTATACAGCCCAAACCTCTTTATTGTATTGTCTTGTATTGTATTGTATTGTATTAATTAATTTATTTTTTACGGGACTGGGGTTCAAACTCACAACCTTGCACTTGCCAGGCTGGCACTTGTGTCACAGAGCTATCTAGCCAGCCCCCAGCCCAAACCTCTTTAATCACTAAAAATATGTGTATTTCCTAAGGATAGCCTCTTACATAATCACTGTATAGTAATCAATATCTGGAATGTTTTTAAAGCCTTAAATTTTAAACTCGTCTGTCTGTGTGTCTTTCTTTCTTTCTTTCTTTCTTTTTTTTTTTTTTTGGTCTTTTTTGAGACAGGGTCTCACTATGCAGTTCAGGCTGGCCTTGAGCTCACTTTTGTAGCCCAAGCTGGTCTTGAACTTGCACCGATCCTCCCACCTCAGCCTCCCGAGTGCTGGGATTACAGGCGTGCATCACCACACCCGGCTTTCTTTCTTTCTTTCTGAAACAGGGTTTCACTACGAAGTTCAGGCTGGTCTTGAACTCACTTTGTTCAGCAATCCTCCTGCCTCAGCCTCCCCAGTGCTGGGATTACAGGCATGGGCTACTTTGTTGAACTTCAATTTTTTTTTAATTGCAGTAAAGGGGCCTGGCAGGATGGCTCAGTGGTCTAAAACGCCTGCTTGGGAAAGCTTGGGCGACTTCAGGGACTGTGGTTCGATCCCCGGCACCACATGCTGCGCCAGCCCTGCCCTCTGGGTGGGCTGAGCCGGCCACAAAAATGAGTGAATAAACAAACAAAGGTTCTGAAACAAGAAAAAAAATAAATAAAATTTAAAAAAAAATTGCAGTAAATCTAATAGTTTATCTAAGAGACAAATTATCTCTTCTGTAAGATAAAAGAAACTTCATAATCCAGTTAAACATATTTAAATAATCATAAGTGACCCTAGTTAGATGGAAATGAATAATCAAGTTCCTTCTGAAAAAATAGTGTTCCTGAGATAAGAATCTTCAAGGACAGGAATTACCAGCAATAAACATCTAGTAAAGCAGGTAGACTCAACTTCTTAAAATTAGGAGTCAGTTCATCCATACTTAGCAACTACTAGATCAATATTACCAAGTTTTACCCATCTCACTATAAGCCCACCTTATACACTAGCCACTTTAAATAAACATACCTATTGAAGTTCTTAGAGGAAATGATAATAATCTTAATTCAGAATAAACCCAATTAAAGGACTAGGAATCTAGCTCAGCAGCATAAGTGCCTGCCTGGCAAGCACAAGGTCCTGAGTTTTATCCCCAGTACCAAAAAAACAAAACACAAAAAAAAGAATAAGATCAATTAAAGAACATTTGTAAGCCTTGAGGCAATCCAAGCACACAAAAAAGATCACAATTTAAGGAATAAGCAAGTACAAAAGAAATGAGCTGGGCGTGGTGGCTCATGCCTGTAATCCCAGCACTTGGGAGGCTGAGGCAGGAGGATCCGTGTGAGTTAGAGACCAGCCTGGGCTACAAAAGTGAGCTCAAGGCCAGCCACAACTGCACAGCAAGACCCTGTCTCAAAAAGACAAAAAAAAAAAGAAATGAATGAGGGGCCAGGGATACAACTCATTAGCAAGAGCGATATCCCAAGTTCAATCTCCAGGAGTGCAAAAAAAAAAGAAGAAGACAACTAAATGATGAACTTTACCAGAATGGATGACAACAGAGATGTTCTCAACTCCCCTTTTCACTGTTCTTGGCCGGCCTTGCTCAGTAGGTGCTGAACCCCATTCGTCAGATCCTACAATTGGCTGGTAATGCACCATAAGCTTAAAGAGAAAAAGAGCAGAGCAATAGAGTTGATGTTACACATACGAAAAAAAAATTTTTCTTGGAGACAGTGTTCCACTATGCGATTCACGCTGACTTTGAACTATGTAGCCCAGGGTGATCCCAGATTTGCAGTGAACCTCCTGCCTCAGCCTCCAAAGTATTAGGATTACAGGCATGTTTCAACACACCTGGTTTCTAAATAACACATTTTAAAAAGATAGGACGGTATCTTCCAATACACAGTTTTGGTATGCAATTCTTAAGAGCTTGAAATGAGGTCCCTGAAAATATAGCGGCCTGACAGGTCTTTTAAATATATCCTACATATGAAAGATATGCTCATATAATGTATTGGTGATTTTCTTTTTTTTTTTAAATGTATTTAGTACAGGGTCAACAGGATCTCACTACACAGGTCAGACTTGTAGCAATCCTATTTTCAGCCTCTGAAGGGCTGGGATTACAGCTGTGCCCTACCATGTCCAGTCTCAATCACTATCTCAGTCTGCTCCAGGGGTGGGGCCGGCACATACACTGGGGATCTTTTGCACCCTGGTACCCTGTCTTGCCTAAACAGATGCTTTAATCCACTGAGCTATATGGCTGGACCTTATTTTCTTAATTCTCTGATGGCATAATTTTTCCTAAGAATATTCTTTTTTTATGAACTGAGGGCACTAAACAATGGCAGTGGTACAAGTTTTAAAGTGGTGAATGCAACATAAAATTGCCTACATTTATTTTACACCAAGTTCATAGGGAAAAAAAGGTAAAGTTCTATGTTATGCAATTAACCTTCACCCCAGTATCAGAGGAATGCATCACTTCTTACCTTTGGATTGTGCAATATGATAATTTCTCTATTGGGAGACTCCAGTTTCTTTTTCCATTCATCCAGAGTTACAGCAAGCATATAAGTTTCCTTAAAAACACATTTCATTAGACTTTTCTAGAAGCTTTTTTATTAAAGTGAATTTATAGCAAGAACATTACCAGATTAGTTTCAATATGAATATAATTTTCTAGTTTATCAAATTTATTTTCAAATTCTTTTAAAATTATGACAGATGACAGCACAGCACAGGACAAAGAAAAATATCACTTCTAGTTCTATCATAAAGACTAGATAACTGCTATTCTTCTTTTCATGTCAGTAATGTTAATGTTCTCCAATTTAAAGAAAATAAAAACCTGGGTGTGGTGGCGCACACCTGTAATCCCAGCACTTGGGAGGCTGAGGCAGGAGGATCAGTGCAAGTTCGAGACCAGCCTGGGCTACAGAAGGGAGCTGAAGGCCAGCCTGAACTGCATAGAGAAACACTGCCTCAAAAAGACAAGAAAGAAAGAAAAAGAAAGAAAGAAAGAAAGAAAGAAAGAAAGAAAGAAAGAAAGAAAGAAAGAAAATATTAAAAAGGTCAGTCCTGACCTTTCTGGATTAAGTGCTAATACAAAGGTGCCTCAGTTCATGAATACTTCTGTTTGCAACCCTGGCACTGAGTGACAAACACAACCTCAACCATCTTTCCTGTACAAATATAAATGTGGTCATCTTTTCTAAAGTCACAGAAAAAAAATAAATTGGTAAACCAAGGCACCCCCTATACTGATTTCCATTAGGGAAATTTTTTAAAGAGTATAAAAATGTCCATAATATATATATGTGTGTATATATATATATATATATATATATATATATATATTTGTTGTTGTTTTGTTTTGTTTAGACAGGGTGTCACTATGCACTTCAGGCTAGCCTGCTGGTCTCAAACTTACACCGATACTCCTGCCTCACCCTCCCAAGTGCTGTGATTACAGGTATGCTGGCCTGCTCAGGCTGCCCTGGGAGTGGAGCTGGCACAGCATGTGGTGCTAGGGATTGAACAGTGGTCCCTACGGTTACCTAAGCAGGCACTTTAGACCACTGAACCATCTACACAGCAAGTGCCCATAATATTTCATTCAGGTTTTTTTTGTTTGAGGCAGGGTCTTGCTATGCAGTTCAGACTGGCCTTGAACTCACAGCATTCCTCCTGCCTTAGCCTCCCAAGTGCTGGAATTACAAGCATGTGCCACTATGCCTGGCTTCCATAATTTTTATTTTTTTTTTAATTTTTTAATTTTTTTTTGTCTTTTTGAGACAGGGTCTCGCTATGCAGTTGAGGCTGGTCCTGAGCTCACTTTTGTAGCCCAGGCTGGTCTCGAACTCGCACCAATCCTCCTGCCTCAGCCTCCCGAGTGCTAGGATTACAGGCATGCGCCACCATGCCCGGCAATAATTTTTAAAATCTGAAATTAAAATTACTTTATACTGAAACTAACTTGCAAAAAGATGAAATACAAGTATTATGTAGATAGAATCAAACTTTTTCTGCAAATGTCACAAAAGGAAGAAAATATTAAAGGAGAAAATTTAAAAAAAATGAAAATGATGAGTAAAAGGGGATCGAAGTGATACCTCTAAAACTTGGCTGAAGCTCTCTGAGTAGGGAACATATTTATTGTCTTTATCTCCCTTGTAGAACCAGGTACAACGTCTCACTTCAGAAGCCTGTTCATCCCAGTACACAGCATACCGCATCCTTTCCCCCAGGTGAACATCATACCGACCCCCATCGGTGGGGACCACTGTCCCATTACAATCCTTTCCTGTCAAGAATTGGCAAGAGAAAATGAAGTATAAGCTAGGCATAGAGCCACACTCTTGTAATTGCCTGGGCTACAAAAGGAGCCCAAGGCCAGCCTGAACTGTATAGGAGACCCTGTCTCACAAAGACAAAAAAAAAAGGAAGTATAGATCACACAATAAATCTCCTGAAATATGACTGTGAGTTATATTTTAACTATCACTTAACAAGAAAAATCTAAAACTTATCACATAACAGCACTCACTGTCAGAGCTATTCCAAAACCAAGCATGGTGATGCAGGCCTATAATCCCTGCATTCTGGGAGGCTGAAACAGGAGGATCACAAGTTTAAATTCAATTTAGGAGAGGCTATCTAAAAAGGGTGGGTCCCAGGAATGTAGCTCATCACCAAAGGTCTGAGTTCGGTTCATAGGCTCTGACTTCAATTCCCAGTACCACAAAAAAATGGGGCAGGGCATGGAGGGCATGGAAGTTTGAGAAGGAAAGTCTTTGTTACAAGTCTTCATCCTACCAGAGTCATATGCTTCTTCCAGCTGCTGTGAATCCTCCAAGTTGAATGGTATCCATGTGTCCTTTGAATCTATTATCTTACAATAAAACCAGTGTGGAGAAACTGGTTCGTATAGACTGCCAGCATCCATATCTATTAGCTCAAAGGAACTACATGACTTTGGTGAGGGGGATGGATCAGATTGAGACAGCTGCTCCTGGTGTGATTCCACTGATGACATTCTCTTTCTAAAAGACAAGATACAACTGTCAGGGAAAAGACAGTTTTCCTTTTACCAGTGCAACTGTTCATATGTTTATGTACACAAAAACTGATTGTTTAAAGAGTACATTTCTGCAAAAATGAAATCCAAGGAGGTACATAACTTAAAAATAACAAATTACTTGAGATAGTCTTTTAAAAAATACTTCCCTTAGCTTAACATTTGCACTGAGCTAATGATTCTCCTAGAAAACTTCATGGCTTGTTCACATGAGTTTTAAACTTACAATCACATTCATGCCCGAGAAGATAGCTCAGGAGCACAAGTGCCTGCCTGACAAGTGCAAGGTTGTGAGTTTGAATCCCAGTCCCACCAAGAAAAAAAAAATAATAATAATAAACTTACAATCACAAGAAATATGGGTTCAAAATAGCCTTCGAGCCAGATGTTTTGGTGAATATCTGTAATCTCAGCATTCTGGAGAGTGAGGCAGGAATATACCAAACTGGAGGCCAGCCTGGGCAACTGAGCGACTTTGGACCCTGTCTCAAAATATTTAATAATAATAATAATTTTTTAAAGGGCTGGGGACATATCAGTGCAAAGGTACTGAGTTCAGTCCCTAGCACCTCAAAACAAAAATGAGTTGCAACCAAATCTTTTACTCCCATTTGCAAACTGAACCTACTGCTAAACTGATCGCAACCAAGTTCTAACGACATCTAGGTTTTAGGGGTTTATGTAGTCCTTTATCATCAAACATTTACTTGGCTACTGGAATCTTAAAATACGGAAAATCACTATTCCATCAAGAACCAACATTCTGACTGACCCTGGAAGCCTGCTTGATTAGAGGCTGTGCAACGTGCATTAAGCCTCGCGGGGAGAGGCCCTGCGCCTTACTGCACCGACCTGCAACTGCAGAGCTCACGGCCGGCCCGCACCGCCCCCCGCTCCTGGGTACGGAAGTGAACGGTGCGGCCCGGGGAAAGGAAGCCACGCTCTAAGCTCCTTCCCGAGAGCCCGGTCTACCCCGCGTCTCCTCCCAGGCCTGCCCGCCGCGGCGGGAGCGGACGGCCGCCCGGAGACTCCACCACCCTCCCTGCACCTGATGGAGCGTCGCCGCGGGCCCGGGCCCTCTCGCTCGGCAGCGCCTTCTCGACCCTGCGCGCGGACTAAGGCTCACCTGGTAGCCCTGCCGCTCGCGCGCGCTCTTGCACCGACCTAGGAGCACTCGGCTCGCCCCCGGCGGGGGCCAGCTCCCAGCGCCCCCAGCGGGTAGGGCGGTGAGCCGACCGGCGAGGGAGCCGAGAGCGCCGCGCGCCAACTGGGGTGGGGCGAGGAAGCCCGCGGGGCACCCGGGTGAAGCATCGCGAGAAGTGGCTGGGATCCCGCGAGAAATATCTCGCGTGGATGCAGGTTGCACTCATGGCTTGGAGTTCGTGCTTTGAGTAAGTTGCCTAGTGGAATGGGACGGATAGTGGTGACAGCTATCAAGGGGCACAGCGGATTTCAGCGGAAGAAAGGTTCTCTAGGACCAGCCAGCGCCGCTCACAGGCACCGAAAGGGAAATCAGGCCTCTCAACCCGGGGTCCTCCGGCTCACCTGGTCCGGGTGAGGAACGAGGTTGCGCTGGCTGCAGCTCTCTTGCGCGGACCCGCAGCTGCGCTAGAGAAGACGCACACCAAGGAGACTCAGGAGCTTTTTCTCGCCTGCGTTTGCCTTTATTAGAGCTGAGAGTTTGTCAAAAAGATAGTCTTGGGCCAGCCAGATAGCTCAGCGGACAAAAGCGCCGGCTTAGACCAGGGTTGGGGCTTGCTGAGATGGCGACTGAGACAGGACGTGGTGGCGCATGCCTGTATTTCCAGCGCCTGGGAGGCTGAAAACAGGAGGATCACTACGAGTCCAATCTGTGTAGTGAGACCCTGTAGACCCTGACCTAAATATATATATTAAAAAAAAAAAAAAACAAGATGATGATAGTCTTGGAGCCAATTAGTGCCTTCCTGCTGTGCGCAAGGTCCTAAGTCTGATTTCTGGTACCAAAAAACAAAGGAAAAAAAAAAAGATAATCCTAAAAGATGTACAGATGCACTGGAGGGATTTGAAAACTACAAGGGAGGTTAGATTTTGTTTGTTTGTTTGTTTGTTTACCAAATGAGGGGGCATAACTGCCAGAAAATTTGGTTGAATTTCCCAATCATGATGCTGAGTCACTGGCTGCCCAGCTGCCCTAAGTAGTTCATTTTCTGGAAGACCTCATATCCTTCGGTTATTAAATAAGTTTACTACTTTCTAACCAGATTATAAAACAAGGGTTCAGGAAATGTTTAGGGCTTTTTTTGTTGTTGTTATTTCTTCAAAAATCGAAAAAATATTTTAATGGCACATTCTCTTTACAGACTAATAGTTGTATGTAAAACACAAATTACAAATTCCTTTTGTTTCTAGTTACTAAATAACTTGTTTACTTTTTTTCATAGTCACCACTATATTTTCAATGTGTGATGGACAATGACTTTGGCGCATGACCTGGACTAATCCCAAAAGTCTGCATCCGCAGCATGAAATAGTAAAAACATGTAACCTGACAAATTACCTCAGTAAGGCAATAACATCCCCACTATAAACATATAAGGTGTATAACCTTCATATGACAGATGAAACCCATAGCCCCAGAAAAATTACAAGAAAAATATCACACAAGGATGTTGCACAAAATACAACATCAGTATTCCTCAGAACTGTTTTACAGTAACAAAAAATAAGGAAAGTCTGAGAAACTGTTCCAGCCAAAATGTCCCTAAAGAGATATGATGAAAAATAAAATAAAATAAAATAAAATAAAGAGATATGATGAAAGAACAGTAATCTCATACTCTGGAAGGAATCCTGCAAGGAAAGAACAAGGGGGGGTTCTAATGTATAGATTTAATTAATACAAATGTATCAATAGCAGTCTGCCCATTTTGACAACACTAAGATGTTAAGGGATGATATGATGTTAAGGAACAAGAGGTATATGGGAACTTTGTAGTGTCACAGTTTTTTGCAAATCTAAATTACAAAGGCTAGGAGTGATGGTATGTGCCTATAATGCAGCACTTAGGAGGCTGATGCAGAGTGATCACCGTAAAGTCAATGCCAGCCTAAACTATAAGCAAGACCCTGTCTAAAAATATAAGCTTAATACAATAATTCAAACTTGGTGTTATAGCACATGCCTGTAATCCCAGCACTCAGGAGGCTGAGGCAGGGGGAGGATGGTTGCAAGTTCAAGACCAGCCTAGCCTACAAAGTGAGCACAAGGCCAGTCTAAACTGCATTGAGAACCTTGTCTCAAAAAGACAAAGTAAAATAATCCAAATAGAGCCAAAATTGTGGCACACACCTGTAAGCTCAGCATTCAGGAGGCTGATGCCAGCCTAGGTAACATAGTCCAAGGCAAGCCTCAACTACACAGTTACGGTTCATGTCTAGATGTCTCCTCAAAATCTCATGTAGTCTTAGGCTTTTTTGGAGGTGGCTGAATCTATATGTGATGCTGGGATTAAGGGTGTGTGCTAAATCAGCTCACTGGTTAGTTTGGCATACCACTAATCCCAGCAATCTAGATAAACTAGAGACAGAGTTGTTTCCTCTGACTTGTTGCTTTGCTACTTTCTGCCTGCTAATAACTATTCTCCTCTGCCAAGCCAATGTACCAGCTGAATATGGACTAAATCATCTACAAATTGGGAGTGAAATCTTTTATCTTTTAATCATGGTATCAGTTATTTCATCTCAGTTAGGAGAAAAGTAAGAATTTGGTACCAGAAGTGGTGTTTTTGATATGACATTATTACCTGGTCCTATGGTTCAAGAGCCTTTGTAACTGGAAAGAAAAGTTTGGAAAGGTTCAGAGAATACTGAAAAAGTAGACTTGGCACACTTTAGACTGTACCGTATGGGGGATTCTGAGCTCAGAAGGCTGATAGAAATCCTACCAGTAAAGGGCCCGGCGGGATGGCTCAGTGGTCTAAAGTGCCTGCTTGGGAAAGCTTGGTCGGCTGTAGGGACCGCAGTTCAATCCCGGGCACCACATGCTGTGCCAGCCCTGCCCTCAGGGTAGGCTGAGTCAGCCATACAAACAAATAAATAAACAAAAGTTCTGAAACAAGAAAAATAAATAAATAAAAAAATTGAAAAAAAAAAAAAAAAAAAAAAAAAAAAAAAAAAAAAAAAAAAAAAAAAAAAAAAAAAAAAAAAAAAAAAAAAAAAAAAAAAAAAAAGAAAGAAAGAAATCCTACCAGTAAAGACCAGGTCTGGGGCAGCCTGGTAGTTCAGCAGACTAAAGTGCCTGCTTAGGCAGAGTACAGTGGGTGGGGTTCGATCCCTGGGTGCTGTGCTGGCCCTGCCCTAGGGGCGCACTGAGACAGAGATTGAGACCGAGTGTGGTGGCATGTGCCTGTAATCCCAGAACTTTGGGAGGCTGAAAACAGGAGAATCATTACAAGTCTGGGCTGCACAGTGAAATCCTGTACACCCTATATACCCCATCCTAAATACAGGAAATAAATAAATAAATAAATAAATAAATAAATAAAACAGGTCTGGAGTTTTCTTCTGGCAAAGACTGCACTGGTTCTTGGACTCCAGATGATATGTGTATGGCTTTGTCTGCATTTTGGTCTACACCAAAGAATTTGTCTGAGAGAGACTAAAATTAACAGTGGTGGACTAATCTGGCAGAAGAAATTTCAAGGTAGTCTAATGTTGAGGAAGATAAATGGCTACTGTTGGGGGCTTTAAGTTAGATTTGTGTTGAAACCAGGAGCAAAAAGCCCAGCATAATGACTTAAAGCATTGTGAGTTTGGCCAGAAAGGTCGAGTAAAGCTATGAGAGCAGAGGAGAGCTTGATTGCTAAAAAGAAAAAAGACAATAGAAAAGATAGCTTGAGGGCATCACAAAAAGCTGCAGGTCTCCACTCTTTACAACCTGAAAATTGCAAACCTTGAAGATTGCTTTGAGAAGCCCATTAATACCATATTCCAGAGTGGTGGCAGCCTAGACAATTTGTTCCTCAGAATTGAACTTACTGTGCTCAGCAATCCAGGCACTCAACCCCTAGTACTAAGAGTGAAGCCTGGCTACTGTTCCAGCTGGAGGCAGACTTTAGCACCATCTACATGGTGCTGGGTTTATGTTTATGCAGAATGGAAGAGCTTTGAGTTTAGGAAGGCTTCCACCTAGATTTCAGGAAGCCTGGGATGCCAGGCACTGTGCCCCTGAGAATACAATATGTGAAGCTGTGAGTGTGAAACCAAAGGTGTGGTGAGCACCCCACAAATTTGGAGAAGCAATGGAGTGTAATCATCTGAAAACTGCAATGAGGGAGCAAAGGTAGCCCAATAGAGGAGCCAAGGAAGCTACCACCACTGTAAGTGCTATAGGGGTAGAGCCACCTAAGCCTATTGGAGTTCACATCTTGCCACAGACTGCTTGGGATGCAGTCATAGGATTTTTTCAGATTAGTGAATCTAAAATGTATGACTGGGTCGGGCATGGTGGCACATGCCTGTAATCCCAGCACTTGGGAGGCTGAGGCAGGAAGATCAGTGTGAGTTCAAGACCAACCTGGGCTACAAAAGTGAGCTCAAGGCCAGCCTGAACTGCATAGCGAGACCCTGTCTCAAAAGACAAAAAATAAAATAAAATGCTTAATTCAGCCAAGTATAGACGGAAGCCTCTACAAACTGAGTTAATAAGCCTTCCCCCCACTTTATCTTTTATTTATGTATCTATTTGGTATAAGGTCTTGCTACACAGTTCAGACTCACAGTGATCCTCCTGTCTCAGCCTCCCCAGGCCAGCTAGGATTACAGGCCTGCACCACGAGCTTTGGGGCTGGCACAGCATGCAGTACTAGGGATCAAACTCAGGTCCTTGTGCTGCTAGGCAGGCACTTGGACTGCCAAGGTATCTCCCCAGCTGTCCTCCCCTTTATCTTTGGGTGTCAGATAAAAGTAACTAAGACAGAGACCATGTCTCAAAATTAAAGAACAAAAAATTCAGTTAGAAAATAGGGAAAGGCATGGATACACACTTCACAGAAAAGAATATGCAAGTGGCAACTAACATGAAAAAATGTTTAACTTCACTATTTGTTCTGGCTTCTACCAAATGTCCCCCAAACCTTCATGTGATCACAGGTGTGCTCAGGAGGTGACAGGATGGCAGGGGTGCTACACTGGTGAGATTTTAGCTGTACTGTGAGGAGGTGGGCCTGACTGGAACAGGTGTATCCCTGGGCGTGGGGCCTATGTTCTATTCCCCACCTGCAGTTCTTGTGCTGCTTCTTGGCTGCCATCAACTGAGCAGAATTCCTCCCTGCCTCAGCCCTTCTTCCCAGCCACCAACTATACAAGGATGGAAACTTAAAATGTGAGCCAAAATAAACTTCTCCTTGAAGTTTTGGATGTTGAGTGTTTTGTCTCAGCAACAAAGGAAGTGCTAAGATAATGACCATTAGGAAAACATAGGGCCAGAAAAATAGCTCAGCAGTATAGTGCCTGCCTGGCAAATGCAAGGTCTTGGGTTCAATTCCCAGTACCAAACAAACAAGAAAGAAAATACAAACTGCTGAGCCTGATGAAACACATTTGTAATCCCAACAGCTAAGAAAGCTGAGGCAGGAATGTCTCTGGAAGTTTGAGGCTAGCCTCAGCTACACAGTAAGGCCACATTGAACTAGAAAGGGAGACCCTTGTTTAAAAAAAAAAAAAAAAAAACATCCCCGGGCGTGGTGGCTCACGCCTGTAATCCCAGCACTTGGGAGGCTGAGGCAGGAGGATTGGTGTGAGTTCGAGACCAGCCTGAGCTACAAAAGTGAGCTCAAGGCCAGCCTCAACTGCATAGCGAGACCCTGTCTCAAAAAGACAAAAAAAATAATAAATAAAAAATAAAAAAATAAAAAACATGAGATAACCTTGCATACCTACCAGAATGGCTAAAAATTTAAAAAATGACAATGCCAAGTACTGGCAAGACTGTAAAGAAACTCACCTCTGGTGGCAAATGTAAACTAATACAGGCAACTTGGAAAAATTTGGCAGTTGCTTAAAAAATTATACATGCAAGGCCAGTGAAGTAGCCTAGCAGTCTAAAACACATGCTTTGGCAAGCTTAAGCAGGCAGAGAGGACTGTGATTTGCAGTTTTTTTTGGTTTTTTTTTTTTTGGCAGGACCAGGGTTTGAACTCACAACCTTGCACTTGCCAGGCAGGCACTTGTTCTATAGAGCTATCTCCCCAGCCCCTGGGACTGTGGTTTGATCCCTGGCACCATATGCCGTGCCAGCCTTTCTCTCAGGGCAAGATGAGCCAGCAAAAGCAAACAACAACAAAAAAATTACACATGTAGCTAGAGTCCCACAGGACCCGGAACTGCTGCTCCATCCATATATATTTATTTATTTTTTTTTTTTAAATCTTTTTGAGACAGGGTCTCACTATGCAGTTGAGGCTGGCCTTGAGCTCACTTCTGTAGCCCAGGCTGGTCTCGAACTTACACCGATCCTCCTGACTCAGCCTCCCATGGGATTGCAGGTGTGCGCCACCACACCCGGCTGCTGCTCCATATTATAATCCATAATCTGTCCACATAGAAAGCTGTGTATGAATGTACATTGCAGCTTATTCACAATAGCCCCAGACTGGAAATGTCCCAGACACCCTTCAACAGGTGAATAACTACATAGACAAGTATAGCCATCCATACACAATTTTACTTATTAAGAGATATGAAGAAAGGAAACAATTTGATCTTGAGAATTACACTGAGGGGGGGAAAAGCCAGTCTCTAAAAGTAATACACTATGGTTCTACTTAAGTAATTCCTGAAGTGACAAAATTTAGAAAATAGTACTTCCTGGACTGCTGAGATAGCTTAGACAAGCAGAGGGGCCAGGTTTGATCCCTAGCACATGCTGCTCCGTGCCTAGAAAGCATGCTGAGCCAGACATGGAGACTGGGTGTGGTGGCAGGATGCTTGTGATGGGATTGTTCCAAATCTTCATTATAATGTTGTAGTAACTTGGTTGGTACTTGGCAACAAAGTTTTGCTACATGTTACCACCTGGTAACAGGCTGGCTGAAGCAGGAAGAGTGCCATCAGTTTGAGGCCAGCCTGGGTGACAAATGATGAGTTTAAGTCCAGCCTAAATTTAGTAAGACCCTGTCTCAAGAGAAAAAAACAAAACAAAACAAAATATACAGAGATCTCATGAGATCATTTTTAATTAAAAAACAATACTCAGTTAAGCACCAGGCATGATGGCACACACCTGTATTCCCAGCACTTGGGAGGCTGAGGCAGGAGGATTGGTGGGAGTTTGAGACCAGCCTGCGCTACAAAAGTGAGCTCACAGCCAGCTTGAGTTACATAGCGAGATCCTGTCTCAAAAAGACAAACAAAAAATAATACTCAGTTAAATCTGGATTTCAAATAAGAACCTGTTTCAAAAAACAAAAGGGGGAGAAAAAAAGGAGGGGAAAAAAAACAAAACAAAATAGGAAGGGTCCTGGAGATAGCTCAGCAGTCTAAGCATCAACCTAGGCAAGCACAAGGACCCAGGTTCAATCCCTGGTACCTGCTGTGCCAGCCCTGCCCCAGGAGCACACAGCTGGCCATCAAGTGTGGTGGCTCAATCCCAGCACTGGGGAGGCTGAAACAGGAGAATCACTAGCAGTCCAAGCTTCTATACAAAAAAAGGACTGGAGTTATAATTTTGTGCTAAATGCCCCTCAGTTTGATCCACAGGGGTATTGCAAATCTAAGAAAAAGAAAAAAAGGAGCAGAAATTTTTAGAAACAATTTTGAATTGCCAGTATAAATCATACTATAAAGAGACAGCACCAAGAACAGGCATCTGAGCAGACTTTAAAAGAAAGGAAAAAGCAACTTTGGAGGAAATTTATTATGCAAAACAACAGAAAATCACCACTAATATCCTCAGAGATCCAAGATGCTACACATACACACATGCATGCGTGCACGTGTGCGCACATAGAATCCCACCAGGGCATGGCGGTACTTGCCTCAAATCCTAGTGCTAGAAGGCTGAAGCAGAAGGACTGTCCACCCTAAAAAAATCTAGTAAGACCCTGATTCAAAGTAAGAAATAAAAAAGGGACTGGGGATGTGCCTCAGTGCAAAGGTCCTCTATTCAATCTCCAGAATAGTCCCACAAAAGGATGGGGAGAAAAGAAATTAAAATACAGTAGAAATGTAAAAAGCTAATGTGGTAGCACACACACCTGTGATTTCAACACTTGGGAGGCTCACCCATGAGGATCCCCTGGCACTCGAGGACAGCTCAACTGGCGAGACCTTGTCTCAGAAAAACAAAAACACGGCTGGCATAATGGCCTGTAATGCCAGCACTTAGGAAGTTAAGGCCAGAGCACTGCAGCAATTTTGAAGCCAACCTGGACTACACAGAGGCTCTGTTCCAAAAAGAAAAGAAAAGATGAGGCCGCCGGGCGTGGCGGCTCACGCCTGTAATCCCAGCACTCGGGAGGCTGAGAGGATCGGTGCGAGTTCGAGACCAGCCTGGGCTACAAAAGTGAGCTCAAGGCCAGCCTCAACTGCATAGTGAGACCCTGTCTCAAAAAAAAAAAAAAAAAGATGAGGCCAAAGGAAGGACCAGCATAAGTGAAGCAAGATTCCAGGGTAATAGTCTATACTAGGAACATAACAATCCTTTTGTGTGAAAACTCTAGGACAGAATCAAGGAGTTTGATGCAATACACATCCAAACATCTTGAGATAACATTCAGACAACTGATAGTGGACATGAGATCAAGTAAGTCATTAAGTATATAAGCAAACAAAGTGAAGGAAAAGGAAGAGTCCCTCAGGAAAAGAAATCACAGTTTATTACATGGTAGAGCTCTGGTTAGCATTTACATAGAAATGACTATGTGACCGCGTGAGAAGTAGAAAGGAGAACAGGATGAGATGTGTGAGCAGTAGGGGACAACAGATAAACCCAAATTCTTATCCTTTGGAGTAAAAAATCAGTGGAAAAATCTCCTTGGGCCAGGAATGTAACCCAGCTGCACAGTGCTTGCCTAGCAAGTGCAAGACCAAGTTCGATTCCTGGTACCAAAACAGGAAAAACAAAACAAAACAAAAAACTCCTAACTTTAATAAGTAAAGAAAAAGCAACATAATTGTGCTATCTAAAAATATGAAACTATATTTTAAAATGTGCTTCACATTTGAAAGTGGTTGCCTTCAAAACAAGAAAAATGGGTGGGAATGATGCTTTTCACAGACTTGACTGATTAAACTCATAACTTCCATGAATTATGGTAAACTGGTAACTTTTTAGGAAAGAAAAAAAAGGCTCCATCAAGTATATATTTCCGCAAAACATTTTTAAAAATGCCAATTAATCTATATTACTTGATTTTTTAAAAAAAATATGCTTAAACAGTACTATTTACATTAATTAGATGGAAAACTACCCTTCAACTTCATTTTTTAGAGCATTTAAAAAGAATTCTGTGGGGCCCGGCGGGATGGCTCAGTGGTCTAAAGCGCCTGCTTGGGAAAGCTTGGGCAGCTTCAGGGACCGAGGTTCGATCCCCGGCACCACATGCTGCGCCAGCCCTGCTCTCAGGGTGGGCTGAGCCGGCCATAAAAAAAAAAAATGAGTGAATAAACAAGGGTTCTGAAACAAGAAAAAAATAAATAAATAAAAATTAAAAAATGTTTAAAAAAAAAAAAAGAATTCTGTGCCAGCAATACAGACACAAGCATAACCCATGCCACAATATCACATTAGGGATGACTTATTTAAATGTTTATATTGATGTTTATATTTGGGACAATAGTGGCTTATTTTTTTTAATAGTGGCTTATTATAAAGAAAATATAGCTGTGTTTACCATGCCTGGTCTGGGTAACTTTATTCAAGATTTTGACAAAAATTATCCCCTGAATACTGTGAATTTAGACACTTTTAGTCCACATGTGAAATTAGAAAAAAACACACTTTAAATTTCACTCTAAGGTTAACATTAACTGAAAAGTCAATTTTACAAATCATAAATACTATTTTCCTTCTGAGACATTTTCTGAGACAGGTAATTAATGGTTCTCTAATTCTGCTATTTAGAATCATTTTAAGACAGTTTATATCTTCAAATTCTATGTTTATACCTATCCTGAATATCTTACAATAACTAAAAATATAAATCTAGGTGTGATAACTCTTTCTTACAGAAGAATTCCAATTATTAAATATAGAAAAGATGAGAAAAGGAGAAAATTACCAAGAGACCACCACAGTAGTAACTGCTATAAGCAAGATCTGCCAAAGGACAGTACCTACAAGGAACTGGCAAAAGTTAAAGCAGAAGTAGGACATTTGCATAGTCTCAAAGTATCTCTAGCAAATATTTACAAATTACAAAGCAAAACAGTAATATACAGTAGAGAATCCTAGCAAACAACATCACTTTAGCATAGTGATTGGCTTCACAACACCAGAAGTACAGTGTTAGTCCATTAGGACGCAGTCACAGGCCAGAAGACACAAGAGACACCACAAAGGAAGGCAAGATGAGACCCCAGGTTGTATCCCAGAATGATAAGGAACATTACTAAGAAGCCTAACAAAATCTCTACTTTTAACTCTCTAGTTAGTAGTATTATACTGTAGCAAGGCCAGTTTCTTAATGTAACAAATATTCTACAGCTAATGTAAAATGCATATGAGGGAAAGGTTAATTAAGAGTATACATACGGGAACTCTTATTTTACAACTTTCTTGTAAATCTAAAATCATATTAAAAGTTTTAAAAATAACTTTAAAAAGATACACACATTTATGTATATTTGTGCATAACATGTATTTGTACATATATATAGCTACATATAAAATTAAGATTTCATGAAAATTAGTATGTTGGGCATTCAGTAAGTTAAATACAAATGTTCCCCCCAAATAGTCAACTGCCTCACATGTAACTTAGCTTTAAGTTTCTCCCCTTCTCAAGTTTTACTCTCAAGTATAATTTTCTAATTTTCATAGAAAACACTTAAAAAAATTCTTTTATGAGTTCAAAAATAAAAATTGTACAATAAAATTATCACCCTTCATCCAACAAAACTCACTTAATCCCCCTGTAATCCTCACACTCTGGAGGCTGAGGCAGGAAGATCAACACAAGTTTAAGGCCAGCCTGGGCTCCAGAGTGGGTTCAAGGCCAACCTGAACCATATTGAGACCCTATCTTAAACAAACACCCTCTCTTATCCCAACCATAAGATCCAGTCGACATTCTTAGATTTCTTTTTTTTTTTTTTTTTTTGTCTTTTTGAGACAGGGTCTCACTATGCAGTTCAGGCTGGCCTTGGGCTCCCTTTTGTAGCCCAGGCTGGTCTCGAACTCACACTGATCCTCCTGCCTCAGCCTCCCAAGTGCTGGGATTACAGGTGTGCGCCACCACACCCGGCTTAGATTTCTTTTTATTATCTAGTATGATTATACTTGTTTGGTTCTATTTTGAGTAGAGGAGATAGCTAATAGATTTAGCACAGCTAATAGGCCTGGCACCTTAGGAAAAAAGATTATCACTCGGGTATCTTATTAAGAAATAGCTGTTTTTCCAAAAGCAGATAGGTGAATTCAGGGTATCTGAATTCACCTTAGATATAAAAGGTAAGTGGTTTACTTAAATCTCTTCTATATGACAGAATAGTGTTAACCCAAGCAACACCATTTGAGACCCTACAATAACCTTTTCTGAATGTGGCTCTAAAATGATCAAATGACTATTATTAATAGTAATTAACACTTTTTATGAAATAGGCAAGTTATGAAATTTACAAAGTAAATATCAAGGCTACCTTTAAAAGAAAGTAATTTCCCACTCTAGCTATGGCTGATGTATTCCCTGAGCATGAATCTCCTACTTGTACTTTTAAGTATAAATTGAGCTGAAAGCTACCCACAGGGATCTTAAGTTGATGAAACTAATAGTTGAAATGGAGAGCAATATTATCAAATAGTCATATTTTTTACTTTTTGCAGTCATTTCGCTCACTGTGGCATATTTGTTCTTCATATATATCCTAAAGTCATCTGTAGAAGTAGCAACAGTAGTATTGTGTTAAAAAAAAAAAAAAAGGTAATTTAAAAGTATATCTTTATCAAAATACACTGACATTTTTATGTCAATGCTATTTCCAAATGTGCCTTTTGTTTGCTATGAAAAATAGAAGGAGTAGCCAGGCATGGTGGTATAAGTCTTTATCTCTGCTACTCTGAAAGCTGAGGCAGGAGGACTCTGAGTTTGAAGCCAACCTTAGCTACATAGCAAGACCCTAACTCAAAAATAAAAGGAGCCAGGGGATGTAGCTCAGTGGTAAAGAGCTTGCCTAGCATATTCTGGGTTTAATCCCCATTACTAATTAAAAAAAAAAAAAAAAAAGGAGAAAGAAAAGTTAAAATGCTAAGATTTCTAACCCTATTTATACTTAAAAAAAAGAAGACAATTTATCTCAGGAACTCACTACACATTACAATATATTTAAGTTGTGAAAAGATACAAATTCATTCAGAAGTGCCAAGACAGTCTGTCAATATAGTTTCTTGAATAATTCTATTAAACATATTACTACAAAATGTACCAAGAAGTAGAGAATAATACTATATTTGTGAATTGCAAATAACAAAACAAAACAGGCCCAAGAAGGCTAAAGTCTAAGCTGTAATTTACACATGAAGTGCTCAGCTCAAAGCAGTCACAATGTACAAAAATGAGACAAGTTATTCATGTTTACAAAAACAGAATTTGTCTCAGATTAGATCCAGTTTCCCCTCCTAGGTTCTTGACAGCCTGTTATATAAAGTATTTTTCCTTCCTGATGATAAGAAGCAACTTGCAAATATAGCTATACACTTCTTAAATGAGTCTATTTGGCAATACTGGAATTTCCATTGTTTCCTATTACATTCATTGTCTATAAACAGAAAAGACTAATCATAAATGAAATGTTCTTCTATTCGTTTGCCAGTTTTTCAAATTTCAGGTCAAAAGAAAGCTGGAATGTATTGCTTCTTGTCATCAACAGGCATTGGAAAACATCAGTAACTAACCAAAATCAAGAGTTCTTTGGCCAAGTACCAGGCTTCCACTTCATTCTAAATCTCTTCATAATCCTTTTTTTTCTAATTTTTCCAGTATGGCCTGGATCTTGCAAACAGCTTCTTTCCTGGCCTGCCGGACAGAGTCTTGGCCCCCAGTTTCCACAGAATCTAGTTCTAACAGTTCCTTTGTCAGCATTTCTTCCAGAAGCCAGTATGTTTTGTCTGTCTTTTTTCCTACAAATTCTTCTACTTCTTGCTCCAGATACTGGACTTTCTCTAGCACATGGATGATTTTTTTAATACTTGGAGAAGTACTTTCAGCAGAAGGTAAGCATTCTTCAGGAAGATTCTCACTCTGCTCCTGACTGCTGGGCTGTTCACTGGAGGTATTGCCATAGAGCTGGGGCTCAGCACTGTACTGCACTTGGGAATCCAGAGGGTCCGAATGATCATTATTCACCGTCCCTGGCGTCTCATATTGATGGACACTGCAACCAAAGTTGTGCCGGTTCATGCCTTGATCAGAGGGGCTATAAGGGTATGAGGAATCCTGGGAATGGGAGAGCAAAATAGGGGGAAAGTTGTTTAAGTGGGAATCTATCACCAATATCATCATTTTGTATTTAGTACAGCATCTACAGGGTGTCACTACACAGATCAGACACTATTTTGAAAATAGATGACATGTTGAAAATAATCCTATTTTAGAGCTGGGTGTGGTGGCACAAGCCTGTAATCCCAGCACTAGGGAGGCTGAGGCAGGAGGATCAGTGCGAGACCATCCTGGGCTACAAAAGTGAGCTCAAGGCCAGCCTGAAATGCATAGTGAGACCCAGTCTCAAAAAGACAAAAAAAAAAGTACTATTTTCAACCTCCCAAGCACTGGGATTACAGGTGCATGCCACCACACCCACTCTCAGTCATGTCTCAGTGCAGTCCAAGGATCAAGCCCCCGTCCCTGTGTCTCTCCAAGCAGACACTTTAATCCACTGAGCTATCTGGCCAGCCCCCACCAACATTATATTAGTCAGTCCACATCTTTCTCCTGATCAGGAAGATACATGGAAGATACATGAAAATCATATTCCTCACCAATAAAACTGGACCTTCCTCTTTAATCATGTGAGAGGAATCTGACAGGAGTCCCCTATCACAGAAAAGGCAGAGGATTCCAACAATGGCTACTCTGTACTCTGAGGCAGGTTATCATCATGAACACCTCACAATCTATCTTACCACCTCATAATACAGCCAATGACTTCATAAGTGAAAATCAGGTAGTTTCCCCCCCCAATCAAAACTTTCAGACAGATTGTTAAAAGGAATGCAGCTACTAGTAGATGATGTTCAAGTCTACAGTTTAACTTAAAATTAAAATATACAAGCTCATACTATTGATACGACATATGGGTTTTTGTCTTCTGTCTATAGATTGAGGTAGTCAAATATAGTCTTTGATTATATTTAATAATCAAACTGTATATCACATGAAATAAGAAATGAGCATTTTTCTGTTAAAAAAAAAAAGTGAGCCATGTGTGCTGGCACACACCTGTAATCTTAGTACTCTAGAGGCTAAGGAAGGCGGATCACAACTATGAGGCCAGCCTGGGCTACACAGTGAACTCAAAGCCAGCCTGAACTACATAGTAAGACCTTGTCTTACACAATAAGGGTATGAGCCTACAATGTCCCCCCAAAGTAAAGTGTGTAAGGAGAGAGAAAAGTGGAGGTAGAAATAAGGTTGAGGTATAGCTACAGGTAATAGTTACCAACTTTTTGCAATTAGTCTCCATTTTATATAGAACATGGCAGAGAAGTCCCACCTTGTGCTCTCTGAACTCCCAGGAGAAGGAACAACACTTAGACCTTCTCCTACCTTGGGCTGCTGGGATGGTGATGAAGGAGGTAGCTGAGGAGAGTTGCTACTAGGCCATGATGAAGTACTTTCAGTCATGTAGAGATTCCCAGGTGGTGCCGAAGGTGCAGCTGAAGGCCAGGTGTAACGAGCACCCATCCCATAAGTGCCAGGAACAGCCCATGTGTCCTCTTGTGACCGCACAGTCTGTCCTGACTGTGGAACACTACGATTACCATCCCCATAAGAGTAATGGGGCATCGTCACTCCAGTATTCTAGATCAAGAGGAAGAAATAATTTATCATTGCTTCAGAACTTAAGAGAAGTCTGGGAATATAGATCAGCAGTACAGCACTGCTGGAAACCCCAAGGTGCTATGTTCAATTCTTGGTTCAAATGAAACCTTAGAGAAGTAATAACATTATTCTAGGCTTGGCAGATTCTGAAATGCCAGTAGTATAACTTCTCCAAGTCTGAAAAATCCTGGTTCCAAAGATAACTAGTATTAGACTTGGTGACAAACTCAGGATAACTAAATAATTCAATGGATAAAGCACACAGAAGTGTCCTATAGGGGCTGGGGAGATAGCTACAAGGCACAAGTGCCTGTCTAGAAAGTACAAGGTTGTGAGTTCAAACCTCAGGCCTGAAAAAAAAAAAAAAAAGAAGAAGAAGTATCCTATACATGGAAAAAACAAATGGCTCCACATGTTACAAAAAACAAAAAATAAAAATAAATTAGAATTCTTCTTGAAATGAACAGAGAAATGAGCATGGTACAATTCACAGAATATTTAAAAATATAAATATAACAATTTCAAAAGGTTAGGAGTTCGTTCATTATAAAAATTTTATAAATCTTTCAGATGTCTTTAGCCAAAATACAATTATTGGAGACTGAGCGTAGTGGTATGTGTCTGTAATTCCAGTGCTTGGAAGGCTGAGAACAGGAGGATCACTATGAGTCATGTAGCAAGATCCTGTAGACCCTGTACTATATACATAAAACAAAAAAACAAACAAAACCAAAATAGCATCAATATAAAAACTGTCCTTACCAGCCACGTGGTGGTGCACAGCTACAATCCTAGCACTCAGGATGTTGAAGCAGAGGACTGCTGCAAGTTTGAGGCCAGCCTAGTTACAGAGTTCAAGGCCCCTGAACTATATAATTGAGAACCTGTCTCCAAACAACAATAGTTGTCCTTGCTGTCACCTCTGGAAAAAAATCTTGGAACATCTAAAGTATAGTACTAGTATAAATGAATATCCTTCTACTGTTTAAATTCAAGACACATGGTCTGGGGAGACGGTTTGGTGGTTTAAGCGCCTGCCTGACAAACACAAGGTCTAGAGTTCGATCCTGGTGCTGCATGCCAAGCCAGCCCTGGAGCTACGGGGGTGCCCTACTGATCCCAGGAGTGGTGGCACACGCCTGTAATTACTGGGGAGGCTGAGGCAGGAAGATCACTGCAAGTACAAACTGCAAAGTGAGACCCTGTATCAACAACAAAAAATTTTTAAATTAAAAAAAAGAAAAGACAAAGATTTTGAATTTTTGCCAACTGAAAATTGCTCACCTGTGAAGCAGGATATCCTGGAACCTGTGCCCTAAGAGGCAGTGCTTCATTCTGACAGTCCTGCTGTGGATACATCCAACGAGAGACTGGGCTTGGGCTGCTGCCTGGTGAACGGTAAGCACCTGGAACATCTGCAGAGTACCCAGTCTGACTGTAGCCAGGTGTATAATAAGCCCCAGAGTAGGAAGCAGAATTTGCCCCAGGACCAGGTGGGTATGGTGGGCCATATGCTCCATTTGCATAAGAATTCAAACTCTGAAAACAAGCAAAAATCGGGAAAAAAAGACAATAGATGGAGGTGCTGAAGAGTCAAAATGTCCTGCCTTCAACCTTGAAAATTTTGGGAAGAAATTAAATCAATAACTAATGAAAACATGAAGTACTTAAGCAAGCTTGAAAACATTCTTTCTCTCCCTTGCTTAAGCTCCATGTCTTACACTAAGCTATGACTGTAGAGTTTGCAATGTGATGGTAAGAAGAGATGGAATGAGAGTCTTATTAGCACAGGGCTTTCCACAAACTGTTCCCTAGTCCTACCTAGCATTCTTCCTAGCAGCAGAAAAACTAAAACCACAGACAGGAACAGGAGCTGGGAGGGCCAGAGAAAGCATCACGCTATCACGATACACACCCAGCTGTTACCTCTGTCAGGAAAATGAAGATCATATGTTTATCTTGCAGAGTTATTGTGCCAATTAAGATGACATAGATAAAAGCATAGTGGAAAGAGATAGCTCAGCAGCATACATGCTTGTTTAGCAAGTGCAAGGTCCTAAGTTTGATCATACGTACCAAAAAGAAGCAGTCTGGTACACGGTGTGCTGGATAAATTTCAAAGTTTTACACTATTACTGGTACTACGATAGCAGGACCAAAAGTGAACCCAGAACTGACTCTAATGCCCATGTTTTTTATACACTGTATCACCAACCTGCTCTCAGATAATTTCAGCAATAGGCAACTAAAAATGGAATTCTTTACACAGGGCCCACAGCAGTGGGACTTTGTGTTGTTATTTGGTTTTGATCTTCAGTTTTATTTTGAGTGCTGGGGCTTAAAAGAAGAGCCTTGCATATGTAGGACAAGTGCTCTACCCCTGAGCTACAACGTCTGGCCTGCAGCTTTCCATTACCTATCCAGACTCTGACTCCTCAGTATAATCTAAGAAGAATAAAATTAAACCCTCAATTTAAATGACTGTCTTAATATTCTTTATTAAGTTCAAACTTACTTTTTAAAAATAGTAAAAACTTTTTTTAAAAAAATATTTTATTAGGGGCCCGGCGGGATGGCTCAGTGGTTTAAAGGTGGGCAGCTTCAGGGACCCCAGTTCGATCCCTGGCACCACATGCTGCACCAGCCCTGCCCTCGGGGCGGCTGAGCCAGCCTAAAAAATGAGTGAATAAACAAACAAAGGTTCTGAAACAAGAATAAAAATAATAAATAAAATTTAAAAAATTCTTTAAAAAAATAAAATATTTTATTGGTACAGGGTCTTACTATACAGCTTGGACTTGTAGCAATCCTCATGTCTCAGCCTCCCCATCACTGGGATTACAGGCTTGCACCACCATGTCTGGTTCTGGAGCTGGCATGGCATGTAGTACTGGGTATTGAACCTAGGTCCTTGAACTTGCCAGACAGGTGCTTAGACTGTTGAACTATCTCACTGGCCTCTAGACATAATCTTTAATTTTGAATGACAAATGAGAATTTGGCTTTCATATTCTCAGGTTACTTGGTACAAACAATAAAATGTGTTAATATAGAGCTTATTTTGATGAAAACATTTGGAGAAAATAGCACAACTCTTAATTTATGTAATTTGTAGTTTATTTACATAATTATAAGCTTATCTGTAAAAAGTTTATAAAGTGACCATTATAAATGTGGAATTCTAAAAAAAACAAAGTGGAGTTCTAAAACCCTGATAATTTAGATTATTATTATTAGAATACAGGAGGATTTACAAATTAAAAATTGTATTTTAATGTGAGAATAAAAGCTAAAAAAATCTTTGTATGTTTTGTTACTTAGAATCAATTGGGAATACTCAAAGAAATCATGAATGTTTTATGATTAAAACTTGTGTTGTTGGGGCCCGGCAGGATGGCTCAGTGGTCTAAAGCACCTGCTTAGGAAAGCTTAGGCGGCTACAGGGACCACGGTTCCATCCCCGGCACCACGTGCTGCACCAGCCCTGCCCTCAGGGCAGGCTGAGCCGGCCATACAAATAAACAAACAAAAGTTCTGAAACAAGAAAAAAAGAAGGAAAAAAAAAAAAAAAA
>PVJA010020751.1:18715-36655 GCA_004027025.1 Myocastor coypus | reverse complement strand
AAAAAAAAAAAAAAAAAAAAAAAAAAAAAAAAAAAAAAAAAAAAAAAAAAAAAAAAAAAAAAAAAAAAAAAAAAAAAAAAAAAAAAAAAAAAAAAAAAAAAAAAAAAAAAAAAAAAAAAAAAAAAACAATACAAAAGATGTAAAAGGGTGTTTGCAAAAGTAGTAACAGAAAATCTCCCAAACGTGGGAAAATAATCTGATATACAAATAACCAAAGCATATAACTCTCCAGCTAGCCATAATAAAAATTAATCTACACACAAATGCATAATAATCAAAATCCCAGAAACTGAGTGAAAGAATATTAAAAGCTGTTAGAAAGTAAAAGCAGATCACCTATAATGGAAAGCGCACCAGAATCATGTCAGCTTTCTCAGTAGAGATTATCAAATGAGGAAGAGCTTGATGTCAGATATTTCAGGTCCTGAAAGAAAACAACTTTCAACCCAGATTGATGTAACCTGCAAAAATATCTATCAAATTTAATGGAGGAGTTAGATATCTTCATGACAAAGAACAACTGAAGAAATTCATGATCACAAAACCAGCATTACAAAAGTAATGACAGTGGGGCCCGGTAGGATGGCTCAGTGGTCTAGAGTGCCTGCTTAGGAAAGCTTGGGCGGCTGCAGGGACTGTGGTTTGATCCCTGGCACCACATGCTGTGCCAGCCCTGCCCTGAGGGCAGGCTGAGCTGGCCATAAAAATAAAAGTTCTGAAACAAAAAAATAAAAAGATTCTTAAAAAAATAATGACAAATTTCAGAAAGAGACACAGAGGACCACAGCTTCAACAACACAAGAGAACAAGCAAATAGAGAAAACAGTTAAGCAAAGCAGAAAAGTAGGAATCCTACAGTAGGAAAACAACATGACAAATATAAGCCAATACGTATCAGTCGTCATCATTAACACAAATGACTTCAATTCACCAATCAAAAGAAGCAGGCTGGCAGAGTGGATAAAGAAACAAAATCCAACAATATGCTGCACACAAGAAACATATTTAACTCAAAAATGAGGGGCAGGTATCCACCCTTTGCAGCCTCAGAATTGCATAGGTCAGGGACTTTGCCTTGAGGGGAAAGCCCCTGAGCACCTTGTTCCAGAACAGCAGTAGTGGCCACGCCAGGTTCCAGAAAGGCACCAGCATGGAGAATTTATTCTTCAGAATTAAGGTCAGAGTGTTCAGCCATCCATACACTCAACCCTTATAGCCAAGAGAGAAGGAAGCCTGGCTGCTGCTCCAGCAGGCAGCCAATCTTACTATCATCCACATGGTGGCAGGGGTTCTGAGGTTAAGAAGGCTTCCACCTAGATTTCAAGAAGTCCTAGGAGGCCAGGCAGTGTGCCCCTGAGAGGGGAGGGTGTAAAGCTGTGATTCACAAGCCTATTCAGTGGAAACCGCAGAAGTTTGGAAAAGCCAGGAACATGGATCACCTAAGGGAAATTGCAATAAGGGAGCAAAGCCAGCCTGAGAGAGAAGCCATGAGAACTACAACTACCAAGAGTGCCGTAGGGGTGGAGCCACATGGACCTTACAATTTGCCAGAGAATTCTTCAGATGTTCCACAAGAACCTACAGGATTAAACGTTGACCCTTCTGGATTTTGGACTTGTGTTGGTCCCAATGCTTGGAATCCTGCTGTGTGTAACTTTTGGAATGGTACTGTGTATCTTGTGTCTTTGAATGTTGGATGTGTTTAACTTTTCATTTGTACAGGAGCTCACAGAGACTTGGACTTGGACTTTTCAGCAATGCTGAAACTGTTGGGACCTTGGCAACTCTTAGAGATGGACCAAAATGTCTTTTGCACAAAGGGATGTGTATGAGTCTTTGGGGCTTCGGGGGCAGAATGTTATGGTTTGTGTATAGGTGTTCCTCCAAAGCTTCATGTGGTCATGGGGTGTCTTCTGGAATTTGTGACTGATTATTAGGGCCATGGGTGCTGCACCTCCCCTGGGGCAGGTAATTTACATTTCAATGTAAGGAAGGAAGAGAAGTTAGATGTGTGAGCTGCTGCTACTTCTCTCTGCTCTCTTGCTCTTAGCTACAGCTGTGAAAGGTTGCCCTCTGCTATGTGTCACTCTGCCTTGGAGCCTGGTAAGTATAAACTGAAACCTCTAGTAACTGTGAGCTACATAAATCTTTCCTTCCTTCAAAAAAAATGCTAGAGGTGCTGTGGTGTAAAAGGAACCCTTTTGCACTGTGGGTGGGAGTGAGGCAGGTATAATCATTTTGCAAATCAGTATGGAGATTACTGAAAAAGCTAGGATTGGCCAGGCTATTCAAGCCAGCTATTCTCTTCCTGGATATTTTTCCAAAAGAATGAAACCGTGATACCACAGTGATATATGTGCACCCATGTTTATAGCAGTGCAGTTTGTCATAGCTAAATCTTGGAAACAACACAAAGGCCCACGAACTAAGGAATGATAAAAAAGATATAGCCTTTTTACACAATGGAGTACTATTCAGCCATAAAAAAGATAAATTTGAGGCTTTTATAGATAAATGGATGCAGCTAAAGACTGTATTTGTAAGTGAAATAGATCCACATCTGCAAACATCATATTAACTTTCTAATGTAAGAACCTGAAAGAGCAATGAAAATCTGAAAGGTACAGTAGATACTGTGAAAGGGAAAGAAATTGTTCAATGGGAAGGAGAAGCTAGGATGAGGAAAAGGACAAATGAAAGGAGAGAAAATATATATTAGGCATAAGCAGAATAATTTGGATAGTTGTATTGCCAATTTCTGCTCGTCTTTTGAAAGGAGCAGTTACTTTTAAACCTTTTTTGTTAACTTTTTTCCTCTTTTGAATTTCTTATAACTTCTTTGTTACTCTTTTGTTTTTGTTTTTCTTTAAGTGAATCTTACCTGTATATATCTGGTAATCTGAAAAACTTATTTGAAGGTAGCATCATGTAACACAGCAATAGTTGCTGGATTGCTATTACTTTGTTTAGTGAAATACTGTACTGTTTCTAAAGCTTTTTTCTATCACTATTCTGTATTGTTTAAAAATAAAAAATAAAGGTCTATACGGTGAAAATTACAGTACTCTGGAAAAAGATTGAAGAGGATTTCAGAAAATGGAAAGATCAATTGTTCATAAATATGAAGAATCTACATTATGAAAATGGCCATACACACAAAATTGTAACACACGTTCAGTGCAATCCCAATTAAAATATCATTAGTTTACCTCACACAGATCTAGAGAAAAGATTCGTAAAATTCATCAGGAACCACAAGAGACCTAGGGTAGCAAAACCAACCCTGAAAAACAAAGGCAAGGCAGGAGGCATTGCACAATCTCTGGCTTGAAGTTGTACTATGTAGCTACTGTGATAAAATCAGCGTGGTACTGGAAAAAAGCAGACCTGAGGATCCATGGAACAGATTGCAAGATGCAGATGCAAGTACAGACACACTCGGCCACCTTCTTTGACAAAGACCAGCATTCTCACTGGAAAGAGGGTGGTTTTTTCATAAGTGATGCTGGGAAAACTGGCTTTTCACGTGCTGAAGACAAAAAGTAGACCTATGTTTACTACCACTCACTAAACGAACGTCAAAATGCATTGAATATTTAAATATTAAAACAAGTTTAATACTGAACCTTCTAGTGAAGAAAGTATCAAAAAATCTTGAGGACAGGAGCATGCAGAGAGTTCATGAACAAAAACCAAACTGCATGAGAAATACTTCAAAGAATCAACAGTTGGGGTCTCACTTTTGTGAAAAGTTTGTGCACTTAAAAAGAAAACAACAACATTGTATGAAATAAATAAATAAATAGAATTGGGAAAAAATTTAGCCACCTGTCCCTCAGACAAAGGATTTCTATCTAAAATATATAGAGAATTTAAAAAATCAGGCTCCTAAAATTCAGAGACCCAATCAAAAAGTGAGCATCTGAGATGAGTACACACTTCTCAGTTGAAGAAATACAAATGGTAGACAAATATATGAAAGAATGTTCAGCATCATTGGTCATTCAAGAAATGTAAATTAAAACAACACTGTGGTTCCACTTCACCCCAGAAAGGATGGCTATCGTTAAAAAAAAAAAAAAAAATCTATCAATAACAACTGGCAAAAGGGGCTGTGGGGTAAATGGAACCCTTCTACATTGTTGGTAGGAGTGTAGGCTGGTATAACCACTATGGAAATCAGTATGGAGATATCTAAAAAAAAAAAAAAAAACCAACTAGGATAGAAGGTCCCATTCAACCCAGCCATTCTCCTTCTGGATATTTTTCCAAAAGAAATGAAAACATCATTCCAGAGCGAGATGTGTTTGCCAATAGAGCAGCACAATTTGTCCTAGCTAAATCTTGGAAATAACCCAAGTTCCCATCAACTACAGAACGGGTAAATAACATGTGGTATTTGTATACAGTGGAGTATCATTTGGCTATAAAAAATGATAAAATGGAGGCTTTCAAAGGTTAATGGATGCAACTAGAGACCATACAAGTTAAATAAATCAGATCTGCATGTGTAAACATACTATGACCCTAGTATAAGATCCTGAAAAAGCAATTAAAATATGAAAAGTACAATAGAAACTGTGAAAGGGAAAGTAACTGTTTAAAAGGAATGAACAACTTGGTTGAGACAAAAAAGAAAAGAACGAAAAAAGGAAGGAAAAAATACATTTGTATATATGCAGGATAGCTAGGATAACTGTAATTCTTATTTGTATTGATCTATTGAAAGGAACAGTTAATGCTTAAAATTTTTTCTTTTTTATTTTTTGAACTACTTTTGTATGCTTATATCTATTAATTAAGCGAGTAAATTGAAGACAACCATATGCAATATAATAACCATTGTTGAATTCCTATCATTTTGTTTACAAAATGGGGGTGGCACACAGGACCCTACAGAGGCTGGCCCAGCTGCTGCAGGCTGACTGCTGCAGCATGTTCATCTGCCGCGCCCGCAGTGGCACTCCAGAGGTGGCCTCCCAGCTGCTGGATGTCACTGTGACCTCCAAGTTTGACAACAATCTGGTGATTCCTGACCAAGAAGTTGTGTTTCCACTGGACATTGGGATAGTGGGTTGGGTTGCTCACACAAACAAACGAACTTGCGAAAATCTGTATCATTTCTAATCTTTTTTCTCTTTATGAAGAGACAGTAGTTTCTTTCAAAAAGAAATAGATCCACTTCCATGCTGTGCTGATGCTAAGCCCTTCATCTACCCGCAAAGTTCATTCAGTTCCTGTGGAAACAAGGAAGAGCCCTAAGTGCGCTCAAGGTCTGCACCCAAGTGCTGGCTACAGGCGACACCCAAGAACAACCTGAACTACCAGCTTGTGCAACCAGAATGCAATTCATCGGTGAGGCACGCCAAGGGTGACTGTTTCTCATGGCCAGCAGCAGTTCAGTTATTTTTTTGGAACAGCTGTTTCAACCTGATTATTGCCTGGCTGATCTAGGATTCTCTGAGGATTTAGGGGCTAATAATATTCAGGGACTTAGTGTCCTGAAGAACTCTTTAAACCTTTGCTTCCTGAATCCCACCATAAGCCGGAGCCTTCTGTCACGTCTCGGGAGTTATAGGCAGCTTGAGGGCCCTGCCAAAGCGACTTTCTACTCTGCCTGTGGTGGTCTTACAAAGCACTGCCTCAGCTTTCCTCAGGAACTCTGACCACTATGAATTTCCCACGTGGCTTCCGCCTAAGGTAGCACTCCGAGGATCTTCCTTTCTGAAGAACAAAGGAAGCCACACCATGGCTGAGATCAGCCGAGACGCTGTGGAGAAATACCTTGAGGAGAACCCTCAGTTTGCCAGGGAGTACTGTTACAAGAGCCTTCATGTTGACGCAGTGGGACAAATCTTCAAGAACAGCCAGGCTGTGGCCAAGGCCAGCATGTCATGTCCTGAGCTGACGCAAGTAGAAGAGTCAGCCCTGTGCCTGGATCTGCTGTGGTCCATGCAGGAAGAGGCAAGCAGCGCTGAGCTGGTGGCACACAGGACCCTACAGAGGCTGGCCCAGCTGCTGCAGGCTGACCGCTGCAGCATGTTCATCTGCCGCGCCCGCAATGGCATTCCAGAGGTGGCCTCCCGGCTGCTAGATGTCACTGTGACCTCCAAGTTTGACGACAATCTGGTGGTTCCTGACCGAGAAGTTGTGTTTCCACTGGACATTGGGATAGTGGGTTGGGTTGCTCACACGAAGAAAGCCCTTAATGTCCCTGATGTGAAGAAGGTAGGTGGGCCTGATAGAGGGGTGTAGGCCTTGTGAGGTCTGTAAGGGAATTGGTGGAGACAAGATGGCATCATATTCCTGTGGCACTGATTTGGCTAAAATGTGGGAGGAGTGGGTAGTGGAGCAGAACAGCCCCCAGGCTTTGCCATGCCACATGTACCAAATAAAAGTACAAGTTTCCTAGTTAAAGTTACATCTCAAATGAGAATGAGCAGCGCCGTATGCTCTATGTGATATTTGACATTTAGCAGGGCACTTCCTCTGGGCTTGGTGTGCCCCGCACCCCCTCCCACAACTCCTCCATTGCTCTGGTTATTTCCTCTTTGAACCACCGGTCGAGCGCTCTGTGCTGCTGGAGATCAGCCACATGCCCAACCCCTGGGCTAGGAAGCTGCCCTCGTGTCATTGGCTCACAACCCTCTGAGGATGTGCAGTTCTTTGGGGGTGGATTGGCTCATAAGCTCATTCTTTTCCCTAGAAATCAAAGATGCAGAAAGGATAACTTTGCACTGCTCGAAAGCAGAAAGTTCAGATGCTCAACTAAGATTACAAACATGGACTTAATGATGCCTGAGTACATTCTTTCTTACCATTGTAATACACTCATTTTAGAAAAGGCATGAAATGCTAGCAACCCCCAGTCCCTGCACTCAGAAAACAGCTGTGGGCCCCGGCCTGGGCTTCCCTCTTGACAGCCCCTTCCTCACACCCAACTTCCATAGCTATGGTTTCCTATCAGCAGAAGGGGAGAGACAGATCATAGTGGGCAGAATTCAAGGGAAAGGAGCAGCCAGAAATGCTTTCAGTACCTGTGACGAGGGGCAGCTGCAGAGGGAAGAGGATAACCCTAAGGCTGCAGAGGCCTGGGACAAGGAGTTTGCAAGCATTAGCACCAGTGGGCAGAGAGTGGCCAGCTCCTCTCAGGTGCAGGGGTTGTGCAGGCTCTTAGCATCTAAGCTGTCTAGAGTGACTCCTTTCCGAGTTAGAACCAGTTTAAGCATGCCTTTTGAGATGCATGCTGCTGCTTCCAGTGACTAAACTGATGGATGCTCTTGAAAACAAGCTTGTTTTATTTAGCTGGGCATGGTGGTATACCCCTGCATTCCCAGCACTCTAGGACGTGGAAGCAGGCAAGCCACAAGATCAAGCCCTACTTGTGGACTTCAGTAACTTAGCAAGACTCTGTCTCCTAAAATCTTCCCTTGGTCTCAGCTGTAGTCTGTCCCCACACCCCGAGATTTTTCTCATGGGAGTATGCATTTTCAGTCTCCTCCAAAGGGGGAGGAGACCACGTCCAAAGGGACTAGCACATCAAACTTGAGGAACAGACATTCGAGCATATTGTGTCTGAGAATTTCTGATAGGAAAGATGGGTAATATAATTGCCATTGTAATGCTTTAATGAGCTTGGTTCTCCATGTTGGGAAGAGGAGATGCGGTGGCATTGGCCTGTCACTGTGCGTGGCGGGCACTGCTGCTCTGTCCTGAGGATGCTCGCTGCTCTGGGCGTGAGTGAGTATTGAAGATAGATGCTCACTTGAGCAGGCGGTGAGAGTAAAAGTCTTATTTATTCTCCATTTCTGCTGCTTTTAAGTTTGCTTGTTTGTTTGTTTTAACTAGACTGGTGCTTTTCAACTCTGTTCCTTAAAATCAAATTGGTAGCCTTCTTAAAAATATTGATGTTCAGGGCTCTCAATAAATAAGAGTTTAGGCTGGAACATGGGTGTTATTTGTAAAGTTCCTTAGGCAATCATCATATGCAGCCAAGATCGAAAGAAACACATACATTGGGTCAGCAGACGCAGGAGGAACGGGCGGCCTCCAGATCAGCTGTGGCATGGGAGAGATGTGCCTTATCCTGGCTCTCCTGTGGCAGGTGGGAAGCTGGGGTCACACCGCTGTGTCTCCCCCAGAGCCCTCGGCACATGTGGCGAGAGGGCAGCAGTGGCGTGGAGACCCCTGGCTCTCTGGCCACCTCCTTCCCTCTTGTCCCGGCAGCCCTGCTCTTTCACTATCCGTCAGGCACAAAGAGAGAGGCTGAGACCTGAAGGAGGAGCTGCGGCTCCTTCTTCACGTCTCCACAGTGCTTGGCAGCTCATGACGTGTCTCCTACTTGATTCTGACAAAGACCCTTGCGGGGAGACAAGAATCGCGCACATTTCCGTGTGTAGTAAGGCTCCACCTAAGGTCAGGTAGACAGGCTGTGTCAGGTCGGGGTGTTGTATTGTTCTGTGTCGGTGTCACAAGAAACGAAGAGAAACCCAATGAATTGAGCTCAGAGAAACTCACTGAGATTTGTCTCTCTCACAGTGAGCCCCAACCCACAGAAGAATATTACTTTTATTGAGTACTAAAGGACAGGCTAAGGAATTTGTATAACTATTTCGGGGAATATAGGCTAGAGACCACTATTTCTATTACCATTTACCTAAGGTTAGGTTAGTCTAAATGCTAACTGAAAACATTCCAAGCAGGGGAGAAAGCAACCAGTAACATCCCAAGCAAGGGAAGAGACAACAACTGAGGAGCCATTAAAATAAGCTGTCCTTTGTCTCCTTGAATCCCAGGTTTCAGGTAACCCCAAGTAACCCATTACAGCTGTCCCTGGGCTTTATTATTTTTTACTTTTTAAGATGTTAGTTCCTTATCTCTACATCGGGAGCCATGACCTAGCTCCCGAAGCCCTCCCTCTCTCTCTCTAGCACCATGAACCACATGTGTCTTTCCTCTAGTTAGCAATGTGGGTGCAGCTGGGAGAAAGACTCCAGACCAGAGTATCCCACAAATACACTGTGCTGTCACCTTGACAATTCATGAAGGTGGTGATAGAGGAGCCACCCTGGGCAGTGCCAGAAAGAACTGCATGCAGAGCGACGCCTGAGGTCACTGCGGGGGCTGAATGCCCACCCCTGAGGAACCAAGATAACCAAGGGCCTGGCTCATGGCAGATGCGCGCTATAGTGGTGCCTATGACAGAACCACCATGCCGCAGGAGCTGGGCGCCTGGTGTAGATGACTGGAAAGGCCAATGGTTACTGCCTGTTTTAAAGCAAATTAAAGACTTGACTCAGAAATATGTTCATCAAGTTAATTATTTCTTTTCTTTATCAGAAAAGCTGTTCATTAATGGTATAGGTGTCCTGAATCTGACTGTGGGTTTAGAGAAAGCCCTGAGAGAAGGCTGACGTTTTTAATAACTAACTAGGTGTTTATAGCTCCCTTCCCTCCCCGCTTTCCTTCCCTATCTTTCTGCTGCTTGGTTCCAAGGGCTAACGGTGTTTAACCAGGATTTAGGTTGTCCTGAGATCAGGGGTGGTCACATTCTGCTGCTCCGAATAACGTTCTTTAGTTACCTCCAGGAACTTGTTTGGAAAAAAGACCAGCTAGAGAATCCAGGACTGGGGATCACGGGATTTACTCACGGAAGCTCCCCTGAGGCTCGTTTACACTGGTGAAAATAAACACCAGGAAGCCTCTTCTCCCTGGCCTGGTCATCTGATGGATGATTTATTGAAGGATTTCACACATAGTAATAACAAAGCATTAAATTTTGAAACTTACAAGCCATTTTCTCAAACATCTAAGTAAACTTAGGAGCATATATATTCTCTTGCTGAGAGTCCATAGAAAACATGGTAACAAATTTTGAGGCTGGAGAGTGACCTGTGTGTGAAACACTGCCTGATCTCACCCTGTGATGCACTGTCCTGGCCTTCTGTCTGCTCTTCTGGTGCCCAGGACCCCTGCCTAAGTGAAGGCTCATAACCTGTAATGGATGATAAGAAGACAACGGCATTCACATTGGCCCAGGAAGGCAGCAGATTAGAGAAAGAAGTTTAAAAACTCTGGAGACATCTGGCCAAAGGGTGAAGACGCTTCGAGACACAAGGAGGGAAGACACAGCAGAGAAGTCAGGAAGAAATGCAGCAAGTCGTGGCATAAGGCAGAACTCGGACCTTCACAGGGCAGGCAGCTCTGGGCACAGGAGGTCTGTAACTTGATAAGGACATCTAATTTCTTCGGTGACTAGAATGTTTAAACTCTAAGACTGGGGGCTGGTCAGATAGCTCAGCAGACTAAAGTGCCTGCTTAGGCAGAGCACAGGGACAGGAGTTCAATGCCTAGCATACTGTGCCAGCCCCACCCCAGGGTGCACAGAGACAGCGATTGAGACTGGGCATGGTGGGCGTGGTGACGCGTGCCTGTAGTGCTTGGGAGGCTGGAAACAGCAGAATCTCCTCGAGTCCAGTCTGTGTAGTGAGACCTCGTAGACCTTGTAGTAAATATGTACACTAAATATATACTAAATACGACCTATACTATGCATATACTTGTGACTGGAAGCAAATGTTAACTGCAAAAGCACACTACTTCTGCTGGGTGAGAGGGGCTGGGCCCAGGACAAACCTACGCTTCTTTTCCTAGTAGTTAGTTGAGTATCTCTTATGGATCAGACCATTTTCTGAGCGCTCCACCCAGAGTCTATTGTTCTAGCATCTCAACACAGACTGCAGTTAGTAGCTAGGGTCATTCTTTCCACTCTTATGATAGAAGACAAGGAAAAAGAGAGCAAGTGACTTGCCCAGGATCGGGTCTTGTTCGCAGCCACGGAAGTCTCCCTCCAGAACCTTTTTCTCCATCCTGCAAGGTTGTCTCCCCAGAACAGGTGTGTCTGCTCTGATGAGAGAGTGGCGGAGCTCCTGGGCGAAGGGCTGCATCTGGGTCTTCAGACATCACCCTGCTGCTTTGCTTCGTGAATGATCTCGTCTCTCGGTGTCTTCCAGGACAGTGATCATGTACTAGATTGAACCCTAGGCTTGAAACGCAGAGTCCTGGCCACTTATGAAACGTGTTACAATACAGATTCCACCCTAGGGTTTAGGCCTTGACGGGTGTGCTGTGAGGTCTTGCAGGGGATTCTGCACCACAGTGGAGCCTGCTTCTAGCGACAAACAGCCCTCGTCCTGCTGGAGATTTTGCTGGAAATCGCAGAGCAGTGGACTCTTAGATTTTTAATGTGGGAAATAGAACAGAATCCACCAGCCAAGATTGACACTGTTTTTAGAAGTATCATCAAGTGAAATGAAAACAGCAGAAATAATGAAAAGAATGTCAGTTTAATTTTAGCCATTGAGTATCAGAGGCTGAAGGTTCAGTGCTTTTTGAAAAAGACCCAGGCTCAAAGGGAAGGTCAGAGCTCTAGGAAGGGTGCATCTCCCACCATGTAGAGGGAGGCCCTCTCACATCGCAGCTAGCGACGAAACTGCGGCTTTTCCAAGCTCAACACTCAACCCTTACTGCAGCCAGGATATGCAAATCATCTCTAGCATATGCTCTAGAAGGTCTATATCTGGAAAGATCTCTGCCCATGAGGAGAAAGAGAAGAGGGGAGGGGAGGGGAAGGGAGAGAGAAAGGAAGGGAAGAGGAGGGGAGAGAAGGAAAAGGGTGAAAGAAAGAGCAGAAGGAAAAATTGAAATGGGAAAGTAACTGATTTTAACAAGAAGGTCAAGCTTTCATAAAAATAGCTTGTTCTAAATAAAGTTGCACATAACCTATTGATCCAGCTGAAGGACTAACATAAAAACAAAATCCAGAACGATTAGCTCTGTTTTTGCTGTCTGAGGCAGCCTGTGTCAGCAGCAGTCACCTGGGCGGCCTGAGTGGGCGGTGCATGTGGTGCTGTACATGGCTCCAGGCAGTGAGAGCGTTTCCATCTGAGCTGGTCTGGAGCAAAGCCTATGTTTTACACGATGAATGCATCAAATAAAATTAGAAAAGCACATCTTATAAAAAGCAAAAAAGAAAACCTTCATCCATGCGTAGCAAAGGACACAGCCATCCCACGCAGTTGACACTGAATTCTGCAAATAGGTACATTGGAGGACTGTTGGTTCTATGGCCACACGTGCACTGGCTGGTGTCAAGTGCATGGTGCAGTTTTACAACTCAAGAAGGGTGCGTGGGACCCCAGTCTGGTCCTCTCAGCCTGGCTGCCGTGTGGCCCAGCCCTTCCCCTCCTCTCCAGCACCTCGCTTTCCTCTGCGCCCTGACGCCACTGCTTCCTCCAGGCCTAGCTAGCCTCAGACCACCTCAGACCTGCCACAGCTCAGCGGGGCGGCTTATTCTGAAGTGGGCGATGGCACCCTACATAGCCAGGGACGATGTTGGTAGGGGCGCTCATCCGGTCCTTGATTAAATCTTGGTACTCTTTGAATTAGAGGGAACGTCTTAGACCTGCTGCTCCGTGGTGCTGTGCCAATTTGGCAAACATAAATGTCTTTCAGAACAACCATTTTTCTGACTTCATGGACAAGCAGACTGGATATGTCACGAGGAACTTGCTGGCCACTCCGATCATGATGGGCAAGGAGGTTCTTGCTGTGATGATGGCAATAAACAAAGGAAATGCGGCGGAGTTTTCCAAACAGGATGAAGAGGTGAGGCTCAGCTGGGCTCCTGGGGGGAGGGGCAGGTCTCCTTGATCACCAGAGGAGAAGCCATGACACTACAGCTCCTTCCTGTCTGTCATTTGCAGATCTTTTCCAGATACCTCAGCTTTGTTTCTGTCGCCCTAAGGCTTCAGCATACCAGCTACCTGTACAGCGTTGAGTCCAGAAGAAGTCAGGTAAAAGCAGGGCAGCCGAAGCTACTCCATGCTGACCTGTTCTAACGGTGGGCCCGGAGCCACAAGCCCCGACCCCGCATTCCTCTTGGGGAGTGAGTGAAGCTACAGGGAGCAGATCCCCAAAACTCCCAACCTCGGGATCTTTTCGTGGTCTCCTGTCCCTCTCCCCCTCATTGTACAGGTGGCTGGGCTTTTCCCACACCAAATCCTGGGTGGCCTTGGTTTCTCCCAGCAGGAGACAGCGATGATAATTTTAGCACCTACTTCACCTAGCTGCTGGGGCTGCTAGGGAGACATTAGTCCTCACATGTTGTGTTCTCTTAGCAGCTCCTGGGTCGTGGCATAACTCTCAGGAACACATCACTGCCTTGAGGTTGTTTGTCTGAGGCAGAG
This sequence comes from Myocastor coypus, assembly GCA_004027025.1. Classification (NCBI taxonomy): domain Eukaryota; kingdom Metazoa; phylum Chordata; class Mammalia; order Rodentia; family Myocastoridae; genus Myocastor; species Myocastor coypus. The sequence goes on along the minus strand of PVJA010020751.1, from coordinate 23,408 downwards.
GATAAAGAGCAGTGAGTGTAGCTCGGGTGCTTGAGCCTGGAAGCTCACTCACTCATCTTCACAGTGTAGGAGGAGGTGTCGGGGTGGAGCTTCTGCTGCCCCTTCCCATTCTGACACTCCAGGGCAGGTTACCTCTGACCCGCTCTGGATATATGAAGGCGTCATGTGACATTCTACCTACAAAGGCTCCGCCCAAGAACTATCTCTGGGTTCACAGTGACAGCATCTCTCTCTCTCTCTGTATTTTAGGGAAGGGCCTACAGGGCATTCAGGGTCTCACTACTAGAGCTGACTCATAGTGATCTGCCTGTCTACAGCCTTCCAAGAGCTTGGATTACAGGCGCATGCTACAACGCCTAGTCTCAACTGCCATCTGAGCACATCCCGGGGGCAGGTCCGGCATAGCAGGCCTGGGGATCAAATCCCTGGCCCCTGCACCTGAGAGCATTCACTTTTTGAATTTAAAACGCTTGTGCATGGAGACTAATCATGGCTTCACTTGGTTCACAAACCCAAGACTTTGCAAAAGTCTGAACATAATCTCAATGAAAGGATCTGAGTGGTAATTGGATATATACATGCTATACATGCTGTATAAACACAGCCCTGCATTGTCTAATGGCATGTATTTAGTTTCTGTGATTTGTACATGTATTTAGCTTATTTGAAACGCCCTATGATCTTCACACACATGCTCTACCTCTCCATAGTGTTCGATTCTAACTGTTGTCTCTTCAATCCCTATTTTCAGATCCTTATGTGGTCAGCCAATAAAGTATTTGAAGAGCTCACCGATGTTGAGAGACAGTTTCATAAAGCACTGTACACAGTCAGAACGTATCTGAACTGCGAGCGATACTCCATCGGCCTGCTGGACATGACTAAGGAGAAGGTCCTCATTGTTTCATACCTCCTGCCCTACCCAGAATCACCTAAAATGTGGGCATTCGAGAAGTGCTCTGTCATAATCAGTCATGATAGGTCATAAAACCCAGTGCTGACAAAGGTTGCTACAGAGGTAAAATTGTTTACTGGGGAGTAAAAGCAGTATAGGCTTGAATTCTAGCATTTCAAATCCTTTTCTATATCTGTGTCATCTCTTTTATTTTAAAAATTAATTACCTAATAATCCTTATTTTTTAAAAATGTATTTAGTACAGGGTCTCTAGGATCTCCCTACACAAATAAGACTTGTGATCCTCCTATTTTCAGCCTCCAAAGTGCTGGGATTACAATCTAATAATTCTTATTTTAGATCAGTTTTAGTTTTATTTAAAACTTTGAGCAGGGGCTGGGGAGATAGCTCGGCGGTCTAAGTGCTAGGACCCAGGTTCGATCCCCAGTGACCCCATGCTGTGCTCGCCCCAGAACCTCAGGCGCCCCATGCCTGCCACCAAACCAGACATGGTGGTGACACCTGCAATCCCAGCTCTGTGGAGGCTGATATAGGAGGTTCGCTGCAAGTCTGAGCCATATATGAGGCCCTGTACGAAATAATTAGTGTATTAATGTTTTAAAACTGCAAGCATAGAGCAGGAAGTCGAAAAGTCCTATAAGCGTGCCCAGTCGAAAGGTCCTATAAGTGTGCCCACTCTCATGCCCTCTCCACCAGCTCTCTCTGTGTTTTCGTGGGGTAAAGTTGTCCTTGTTGGCGACTCACTATAGTTACATCATTGTTAACTGAAGTTTACCGTTTCCATTACAGCATGCGGTGGCACAGTTCTGTCCATCTGAGAGTGCATAATGTCACACATCTGCTATGACAATACCAGGAAGAACGGCTTCCGCAGGAAGCTCCCCAAGTTCACTTCCTTATCCCACTTTCTCCTCCGCTAAACCTTTGGCCGCAGTTCTCTTTCACTACGTTCATACTTCTGCCTATTCTAGAATAGCATACAATTGGAATCACTCTTCAGACTAATTTCTTTCTCTTAACAATATGCATTTCAGTTTCCTCCATCTCTTTTCATGCTTCATGACTTCATTTCATAAATTTTTTCCTAAAAATTATCAAATTATGGTTGGTAACTAATTGCAGATAATCATGTGACATTTCGACATATGTATACATCACCATGTGACTAGCATGTTAGGATAATATAGGCCACCTCACATTCTTGTTTTCTATAGTGAAACTATACATCATTCACCTTTTTATGTAATAAGTCTGTGTCAGTTCTCCGGCTGTGTTTCCTTTTCATCAAGTTAAGCTCATTGATTCTTGGGTTTCTTGTCTGAAAATGGTGGCATCATTTTAATCAGCTAGAAGGTTTGAGATCACATACCTAGTGTTAGGGTGGGTCCATATTACCACCACTTTGTCATTTTGTATTCTGTAAAAATTTAAACTATTCAAAAGCAAAAATGATGAAATATTTACTATTATGCACCATATAATACTCATTCTTCCTCTTGTTTAATTCTGCTGGTCTGAAGTTCAATGTAACTGATAACTATGTTATTTATGGTTTTTACTACCCATCTGATTTGTAGGTTTTTTTTTTTTTCAGAGTAATTGTTCTAAGTGGACAAACCTCCAGTTAGAGGACTAGACATCAGGAATGGTGGGCTCAGATCAGCATTTGAGCTGCTTATGTGGGTCACAGTGGTTCTGGCTACAAGGGCATCAGATCCAACTAAAAGCATCTGCAACAAGATGATGGGAGTCCCGAGCAGAGCTGTGCTAGGAACAGCTCATGCAGAACGTAGGACAGTCGCTCGCTAGAGTCCCAGGGGCCTTCCATTTCTCCAGGCAAGAGTTTTGCTGCCTGTAGCACATTGCGAGGTCTCTGCTTATGGAAACAAGATATCACTCACAGTAGGATACAGACATTTTCTCCGAAGGTCACTTTCATCGCCTTTCACTTGAGGAGCATCTTTCCCCAATCATCCTCTGTAGAGGCCAGACTGGGCCACATACTCACCTTCCAGTTAATCCAGGCATCTCACCTTGACCACTTAGGGCTATGAAGGACCCATCTTCCATGGACAGATTACCCCTTGGTACCCACATGAAGTCAGGTTCTGCCAGCAGGAGGAAGGTGGTGGGTGCTAGGGGAGGCAACTGGTATTTTTAGTTGCTCTGAGTGACCTTGGCCAAACCTGTTAACTTCCCTGCTTCTAGTGTTCTTATCTGTGAAGGAGCCGCTACACCTTGAGTACTTTGTATGCCGGGGTAGGGGTTCATGTGTATTTTTCACTTAATCTTCACAACAGTCCACCCATGTTAATTCTCTGTGTCATACAGGATAAAAGTTGAGCCTCTTATTCACAGTGACAAGTTCACAAGCATTGTTACTGAGAATTATAGGTCATGGCTCTAAAATCCCATAATTATATCAATTAGCACGAAGTATGCAAACACATGCAGTTCAAATAAAGCACAGTAGGTAATCAACGCTTTGTTTAATGATGTCTAATATGATTGTTCCCAGGAATTCCATGATGAATGGCCAATCAAGCTTGGAGAAGTGGAGCCTTACAGAGGTCCAAAGACGCCAGATGGCAGGGTAAGTGCCAAAACCATCCTGACGCTGTCTGTACATGTTATTGGGCGCTAAAGCTGAAAGGCCACAGGCCTGGGCAGGTCTGGATTTTCTTTCTGTAAATTTCTGTGGAAGCCACAAAAAGAGCAATAAATCAAGAGTTTAAGGATCAAGTCCTGGCTCTACTCCAGCCAGCTGGGTGACCCTTACCTTAATTTATTGCTTAAACTTTTTTTTTTTTTTTTGTCTTTTTTGAGACAGGGTCTCGCCATGCAGTTCAGGTTGACCTTGAGCTCACTTTTGTAGCCCAGGCTGGTCTCAAACTCACATCAATCCTCCTGTCTCAGCCTTATTGCTTAAACTCTTTAAGGTTTAAAATAAAGCCAAGATGTGGTAGACCAACGGTTCTTAACAGGGAGGATTGTTTTAGGCCAACTTCCTAACCTTTTAAAGGAAGGGCTAGGCCTGCTTTCAGTTAAGCTGGATTGGGATCTCCAGGGAAGGCCTGGGTTAGATTTACTGTCATACCTCAGCACTACTTGACCTTAGAGCTCATCCAACCCAACCCAGCATTCACTGCATTTTGACAAGAAAGAATGTTTTGGTACCCAACACTGCCATCCATCTCATGGTGGTTTGCAAACAGTGTAGAACTCCCACCTACTGATAGTTACTGTTGGATACTTTTATTCACAGTAAGTGCTAACAAACAAGGTTAGGAGTGATGCCACTATGCATAAAGGGCTTATATTGTTAGCCTAGTAAAGGCTAATATTTACTCTGTAAAATATAAACATTATGTGGAGTTTTCATGAGTTATTTCTAAATACATTATTTCTTTTAAAATTATGCATTTTAGCCGGGCGTGGTGGCTCATGTCTGTAATCCCAGCACTTGGGAGGCTGAGGCAGGAGGATCGCTGCGAGTTCGAGACTAGCCTGGGCTACAAAAGTGAGCCCAAAGACAGCCTGAACTGCACAGTGAGACCCTGTCTCAAAAAGCCAAAAAAAGAGCCGGGCGTGGTGGCGCACGCCTGTAATCCCAGCACTTGGGAGGCGGAGGCAGGAGGATCGGTGCGAGTTCGAGACCAGCCTGGGCTACAAAAGTGAGCTCAAGGCCAGCCTCAACTGCATAGTGAGACCCTGTCTCAAAAAGACAAAAAAAAAAAAAAAAAAAAAAAAAAAAAAAAAAAAAAAAAAAAAAAAAAA